>JAURVB010010237.1:0-66676 GCA_033002965.1 Piper betle | reverse complement strand
CTGGGCCAGGCAGGGAAGGGGGGCAGGGGTGAAGGAAGGGTAGCACGTCAGGGAGAAAAAATCGAAGGAAGAAATAATCGGTGGTATTTTCTTAATTAAAAATTGACTCAACTCCAACTCGAGTAAAAAATAATAACTAACTCTAAATAATTCAAAAAAAATCCAAAAAATATGAAAAAATACTATACAATATAATACACGCTATAACATCAAAATGACATATTTTATAATTAACAACACAGTGATTTTGATTGATTCAAGTCAACTTATTCTTGTCCAATTTTTGATGAATTAGTTTGATTCAATAATTCCCTTTCAATTTGATTTAACGTCCGATTCTAATTTTTTCAACTATGATTACACCCAAGTTTGAACCTTTTTTAGTGAGTCTCATTTAATGGAATTTATATGTATGAAAACCAATGTATTTTTTAGTGGGTCTAATTTTTATGAACCCCCTTTTTTTAAACAGCAATATGACTTATTTTTAAAATTTTCAAAAATATACAAGAATAAAGAAAATTTAAAATTAATTTGCACTACAATTATTTTGATAATTAAAATGAAAGGACTAAAAACATTGTTGAAAACTTATAAATACTTTTTTTATTTCTTTTCATATTTATCAACGTAAATTTTGAATAATGGGATTCATTAAATTGTTCCCAAAAAATAAAGTTCATATAAAACTATATGAGTTATAACTCACGTATATAAGGCACTTAAATTATAATTAAAATGTACATATATCATTAATTAAAAAGCCAAAACTCCCCGTTTCGCTTCTGCTCACCCAGAAATATTTACAATATATGTAAAGGGACAAGCCCCTTGTAACTTTAAATTGGAGCCGATAAATATATATAGCTCGACACTCTTGTCTCAACTCAACCATTAGAAAATAGAAAGCAGTCTACCAAATAATTATATCATGCTAAAGGGAGTTAAAATGCGCTCTGTAATATTGAGTTGAGCTAAGATTCCATAACGCATGCGATCGCCCAAGCCCATAGACTATCTCACTCTCTTTCCTGTGCATCGAGCAGGCCCAAGTAATTAACTCAAGCTTCTCCACAAGACTAAATAAATAAATAAATAAATAATTCTAACTGATTTAAATGAACGGTGCAAGTTTCAATTTATGTTGATACTCATATGTATCGATTTGAGAGGATGCTTGAGCAAATTTGACCAGCTTGTTTTGCATGCACGTTTTCTTAAGCTCTTCTTCAAGCTGCTTTGTCTAGTGCACAAGTTGATGGTCCATCTTAAATGAACATTGAAACTCATTTTTTAGTTTTCAAGTAGTAGCACTTGATCTTGCTGATGTTTCTTTGTGGGCGATTATTCATTGACTTAACTCTAAAGTTTGTGTTGTGTAATCTTTTTGTTACCTAGTTGCTAGCATCCGATGGAGATCAATGTATAACTCGTTTTTAGTTTTTCTAATATAGGAGATGTATTGGATTCTAATTTTCCTTCGTGTCTTAAAAAGCAAAAAAAACTAGGACCTTTGGTAAACATGCATATATGTCGGCAATTCGTTTGGTTTGCACGTCCTTCATCAACCTAATTATCTGCCGCACGTCGACGTTGGTGGTCGCATAAACTTCATTGGCATTGGTATGATGCATGCAAACGTTTGGTCTTGATGAGTTCTTTAATTACTTTATGTCCCACAAAATTACAAACCACTAAGCGATCATATATGGGGATGAAAATGTTATGTTGATTTAGAAAAATATTGAAAAGATGGTCATTATCTCCGGCATGCTTTGAGGGAGGTAGCTCAATGTTAGGGTTGTTAATTATGCGAATCAACTTGTGAGTATTTAACGTTTGGATCGGCTCGGAACTTAGACATTTAAATACTCGAGTTCAAACTCGACTCAAATTCGAATCCTACGAGTTGAGCTTGAGCAAAGTAGTGTTCGATTTGGTTATAATTCGAACTCAACTCGAAATCAACGCGTAGCTTGACTTGAACTCGACTCGATAATATAATATATATAATATTATTTGTCTATTTAAAATACATTTAAAATTATTAATAAATATTATTATTAACTACGTACTAGACGGTGGTCGAGAGGGTGTTTTGTTATTTTATTTTATTTTATTAAATCTGTGTCATCCTTGTAATCGAACAATCCAAATTAATATATATATTAATAAGTTTAATTATAGTTAGTTATATTTATTTATATATATTAAAATAACTCAGTTGGGAGTTGAAGGTCATGTGTTCAATCTGTGTTCATCACATGATCATTTTTTATTAGATACATATACAAGATTTGACTTAAGCTTAATTGAGCAAGCTAATTTTAAATTTGTCAAAATTAAACAGTTTAATGTATTCAATATCGTGTTAAGCTCAAATAATATAAAAAATATTTGAGTCAATTTCGAACATATATATTTAAAACTCGTTCGTTCTCGAGAACAGTTCAAACGAATGTCGAGCTATTCGAGTTAAGTTCGAATCCAAGCTGAAACAACTTTAAGCTATTCGAGTCAAGTTCAAATATAAGCTAAACTCGAGTCAATCGTTCGATTAACAACCCTACTCAACGTACTTATGTCTGATTTAAGCGTACGCAAACTAGGAAAGTAAGAACCGGCATGTGTCAATGCGTTGACGAACAAGGAACCTTATTTTTTAGTACTCTCTGGAAACACACGTAAAATAATATCTCGATGATAAGCCATGACACCCTTGGGTGAAACAATATTGGCTCCCACTAATTCTAACGTTGACTATCTGTCAACTTGCAAGACATGGCACCTACTAATTTCAAAATTACTATTCTTTAATGCATATTAACAATCGGATCCTAACTACCCATGTTTTGAATATTAGTGTTGGTAAAAATAATTGTATGTATTACTCTAGCAGTCGATGCAGATAATATATAAGGCTGATCAGACTTGCCACAATCAAAATCATGTGCATGTATGGCTCATAGTTGAGCTTACATATATTGATATTTACCTTAGTATAAAAAATGATGCTTGGCCCGGTTTAATCCTGGCTCTGGCCTAATATTTTAAGAAACAAATCAAGCTTCGACCGAACCGTTCATTTACATTTAAGATTCTTGTTTCGTACAAGACAGACCCCCGCCAATCTCGGATCCCAATCCGGACCGGTCGGTAGATTTCAAAGTAGAGAAATTAATAAAACAAATCTTTGAAAATTTACCTTAATTAATCGTATAAGTAAATTTGAAAATTTACAATATTTATAACTATTATTTAATATTGGACGCAAACAAAATTCACTATTTCTCTGGTCTTGATAATTTAAACTTTATTAAATTAAAGTACATTGAAATATTTTTGTTGGCACTTGGCGGGCTTATTTTGCGGATATCTCATAATTCGAGTATAAGTCCTACACAAATTTTAATTTTGGTCGAGATGCATTACATTTTCATAAAATTTTATTTATTTGACTTTTTAAATATAAAATTAATTATTTGAACATATACTTATTTTTTAATTAAAGGTACCTAATCGTCTTAATTGATCTACTTGTACATGACATATTGTATATAAATTTGAGATAGAATTTGAGTTCACTCGTTTAGAGATTTAAGCCTGCAAAGTTGTGGTCCAAAACGGTCACAATTTATCATTAAATCTTTGATGCTTAGTGAAATTTAGCACGAATTTCTAATTAACCTGATATGATTCATAATATTATTTATTCTACAGTATTGTTAAAGAAGATAAAAACTTTTACCACTTTGATATGCATTATTTAAATCTTACTCTATCAACTAACATAACTGACAAAAAAGTTGAGGCTAATGATATTTCATAACGATAAAATTAATGCTACTAGTGATTTTAGGGAGTTATATATTAAAAGTTATAATTATTTTTCTATTGCAAGCAGTAGAAATAACTAATGGAAATCATTAAGGTTATCAACTTTATCAGTAGAAAATATCATTAATCAAATTTGAGAATCATTGTCCCAATGAAGCAAGACTAATAAAAGATTTAAAATTCTAAACCCATTTAACGAAATAAAATACTAAATTAGGTACGGGTATAAAATTTTGCTGCACGGTTAAAAAAAGTCAATTAATCCAAAAAGTAAAAAAAATAAAAAAGTAAAACAAGCCCACGCTAGGGTTTTCAAATTTTCGAACCCGCCGATGAGCCGTTACTTAACGGCGTCGGTGGGCGGGTATAAAGCCCACCGCCTGACGAACCGCCGTGCGAGATCGTTGCCTCCGTCGGCGTCTCCGTCTCCGTCTCCGTCGGCCGTAAAATCTCCCCTCCGCCGCTGGAGTTCTGATTCCGATCGCCGGCAGCAACAACTGTAAGCGAAATGCTCCACCTCCCCTTCTTTGTTTGCATCCTCTCGTCGTCTGGATCGGGACCGGTTTCTGTTTGGGGTTGGGCGGTTGTTGTGCGTCTTTTTTTGGGGATTTTTTTGAGGTTTTTTTGGCCTCGTTAAGGTTCGTTTTGAAGCTGTGGTGAATCTGGGGATGGACTGTTGAGGAATCGGTTGGAGAGGGAGTTCTTGTGTTGAAAAGGAGGGTTCTTTGGTGCTTTTTGGTGGAGCTTTGCTTGCATTTCCGCTTTTGCTGAAGATTTTGCAAGTCGGAGGTAGTGGATTGGGGTAGAATGTTTCGATTTTCGCATTTTTTATGCCAATGCCAGCTACTTGTGTGATTCATTAGGGGAAATGTGCTTGCTTTTTGTCTTCGCATTACGTTTTCTTTTTTTGTCAATTTTTTTCCTGAGAATGTTGAGATTTGAATAGTTTACGATCTTTATGTGGCGTAGAGTGTAATGATGTGTTCATTATTTTTCTCAGTACTATCATCAATGCGGCGATTAGTGTTAGTACAAATAACAGTCTTTATCTCAAAATTCTCTTCAAATTTTTTAGCGCCTTCTTTATAGACTGGATTTAAATCAGCTGTCACCTCTTAAACAGCAGTTCATTTTTTCTATTTTCTTGCGATAGTGTAATTGCCTTCTGTTTTTGTCTAACCATGTAAGTTGCGATTCTGCAGTCTGTTTCACATGGAAGAATGGGCTATCCATTTATGTAATCTTCAACAAGTAGTGAACAATATAAATATATTAAAAAGGTAATGTGAACCATAAATAATCATCCACCCAATTAAATTAAATACCTGCGGCCATCATAACGGTTTTTTGCCTAAGAAACTATTGTGAAATTTGTTTTCTTTGGAATTTGTTGGCATTTTTGTTGCAGACACAATTGATGGATCCATTCACATATGTTGGAGTGGATGTCTGCGTTTTAGTTATATCCCTTTGGGATAATGATTTGATCTTCATCAACAGCAATTTAGGTTGACCAGTTTGTGTCTTCTATTCCTTCCCTTGTGTTCGTCAAGGAGAATCCTCGATATATTTAATGTAGGCTATTATATTTTTAAGTTAATGTTCATATATATTTAAAAGTTTGTGATCCTTATTGCTCTGATAGGTTGTATTGTGTATTCGTTTTTAGGATACTTAGCTGCATGTTTTTCTGTGTAGGGAATATGGGCAGGGAAATTGTTGATACAGTTTTTGACGAGGACAATGTTACTGTTTATTCGAACGGAGATATTCATGAATCTCCTGAGGATTTGATTCCTGTTCAAGGTGGGGTGAGTGAATTGTATGGACAATTCAAGGCGAGTTCAGACCCACATAGTTTAGAAAATGACTTTGAAGATAAAGAGTCCAGTGAAATGGTTGATGAAGGAAATACAGTTACCTGCCATACTGGTAATACTTGTGATAATCTGGATGCATCTTTTGCTAAAATCAGTTGCAAAGATCATGATCAAGCTGAAAATGCAGTAAAGGATGTGGATGATACATTAATCAAAGAAAAGAAATCTAGTTCTCCAAATATGCCCACTGTGAAAATTGGAAACATCAGTGCTCACTGTACTGTTCCCCAGCCATTCACTTTAGCAACAGAAAAATGTGGATTTCAAGAACTTAGAGCTGAAGGAACTACTGGTGGGACCAAAACTGTGGTCACTAATGTGCAGTTTACGAGTGTAAAGAAGACTCAGGTATTTGCTTGATCTTCCTCCAATTATTAATTTAGGGAATAAACGTTAAGTTCTTGCTCGCTGATTGATTTTTGAGCCTTCAACATTAGGATGAAAAGTTCATGCTAACTTTTTGCAGCCAATGAAACCTTCACAACCTGATAACACCAAGCATGGTGATGAAGAGGATGCTTGCTCTGTTGCTTCTTCGTATGTGTTATTTTCATTTTCATGTTAAATATTGCATAATTTTATAACTATCCATTGATTTACTTGTTCTGCAATTTATAGCACTGCTGCATCAATTCGAGCAATCAAATCAAGGACTATTGCTACAAGTGCTCCAGTATTTAGGGTCACTGAACGTGCAGAGAAGCGGAAAGAGGTATCATGTGGCATTTGTTTCTAAGTCTTGTAATTTATCTTAAAACTTTGATGATACACTTATATTGTATGTGTATGCTATAAATATCAGTGTGAGTCCTTACAGCCAAGTAAAACTATTGGCTTCTAACTTCTAAGGAAACAAGTTCAGTGAACGTTGCAATAAATTTTGACTGAGATTTTTATCTCTTATGCAGTTTTACCAAAAGCTAGAGGAGAAACACCAAGCTCTAGAAGCTGAAAAAACCAGTCTGAAGCAAGGACCAAGGTATTTGCTTTTTCTGATTTTTTTGTACATATAAATGCGTGTCTCTATAGTACTTCTTAATGCTTATTTGCTATTAATTTGGATTGAAAAATGAAATATTCTTGCTTGAAGCACACTTTAAATTTTTGTTGGTGTTTGATTGCAATTTGAATTTTTATCTGAATGTAGAAAATGTTGAGGACATGCTCAAACTTTTTACTTCAGAAACTTTCATGAGAAATGCTCATTGAAATTATAACGGATTCTTATTTTACTCCTTTGTTTCTTGGATTAAAGTCAAACATAGTTTAAACTTTGCATTCCTATAAACAGTGAAATATTCTAACTTTTAGAAAGAGTATGATTGGTTAGGCTGAAGAAAACTATCAAACTTTTTTATTTGGATGCTTTTTTATGCAAAGGAGATAAATTGTTCCAACTTGATATCTATGAAATATATGTTGTATGATGGAACCAAAAGTTGAAAGAAAAAGAGTTCTTGGCACCAAGTATTTATTGTCATGTTTGCATTATCATCCATTGAATCAATGTCTGGTTTCATGCAACAGGAGGAGCGAGAGGCAGCTTTGAAGCAGCTCCGTAAGAGCATGACATTTAAAGCAAATCCTATGCCAAGCTTCTATAACGAAGGCCCACCTCCAAAGGTTGAGCTCAAGAAGGTATAATTTACTTATATGACTCTATGCATTGTGCTTGCTAATCTAGTAGTTGAAATTAAACTTCTCTCTGTTTTTTTTAATTTTGTATTTCATATAGTGAGTGAATTCCTTTTTTTGAAAGCTTTAAAGAAGCAAAAAAGCTCAAACAATTACTCTTTTTTTAAGATTCTTATGATTTTACACATGTATAGTCTGGTTTCCAGGATTGCATATTGTTGTTGTTTTTAAGAAGAATATGTTGTCTTACATATGAAGATTTTTCTTTCCAGATACCAACTACTCGCGCAAAATCTCCAAAATTTGGTCGCAGGAAGAGCTTTAATGATGTTGTGAATCCAGCAGAAAATAGAAAAACAACTAGCGGGAAACTTAACCGCCACAGTTTAGGCACCTACAAAGAGGACAATCAGAAAGTGCAGACAAATGGAAAAAGTGGAATTTCTTCCAAGGTGGGAACTAAGCAAGTGAGGGCAAGTTCCAAAGCAGTGTCCCAGAAAGCAACTGAGCGGCCAAATGTGGACATTGCCGCACAGTCATAATCGATTGGCCATTCACTTAGTACCATGAGGAGTTGCCAGATCATGATCGGTAAATGAATTTTAAGATTTTCGTTTCGATTATTTGCTGATGCTTTTCCTCTTCCTTTGCTTACCCTGTAGCAAGAACTTTGTTGCAAGTTGTGTTTGTATCATATAAAATATAAGTTGTATATTCTGTAGGTCACGGACAGAACTGCACGATGAGAGATTTTACTATTCCTAATTTTATAATGTTGTATTTAACAAGTGTTTTTTGACTTTGTTTTGTAGTTAGAACTATTTGTCCGATTTTCCTTTTTTTTTCTCATTTCTGATCCTCATTGCCCGTTGCTAGTATAATCGAACTCTCATATGGTAGTTGCTTTGTGAGAATTACCTTTGCAAAGGAACGGAATCTATCCTTTTCTATTGCTAGTCAGATGCTGGGTGGGGAAAGTATTTTTTTGCAATTCGGGTAAAAATTGTCACCCACAAGATTTGTTTCCTCAGAAATTGAAGTGAAAATTTCTCACAAAAGAGTTCAACACGGTGTGAAGACTGAGCGTGCGTTTTTTTAGGGTTGAAAGTGGCTATGCGATTTTTCTTTTTGGGTAACAACCAGATGGTTATCATCCAGTTTTATTTAGTGATACAATTAATAGGTCATCTTGGAAATTCGATATCCTTTCCTCTGAAATATTAGTATGGTAGCCGGAAAGTGAAAGAATGTAATAAAGAAATGGGTAGAAGGCAAAGATTGGCATGTGAAATCAGTGAAAGTAAAACTGAAAAAGCGCATTGTAATCTCAAGACCCTCACATTAATTCTTTCTTTTGGAGTTTCACTTTGGCCTTCCTCATGTCAGGTAAGTTTTCTTGACATAGAAGCTTGGAATGTCGCGGCTGCCAATATGGCTTGCTTTCATGATCCCGACCACCTCCCTTCCTCCTCTCTTTTACAGGAATTTTGAAAGCTAAAGATAAATACTTCGAAGTGAAGAACCTCGTTACAAGTCAGACCTTTCAAATGAAATTTTCCATCAGTACGTGACTTCCGAACTTCTAAACTCTCCACAAATCCTGCACCACATCAATTCGAAAGGCATTCTTATAGTGTATAATGTTGTATTAGCTGCTCTTCTTACATTGGTTTGCTTATAAGATTGTTCTAGATTGATATGCACTATATTATTATTATTATTAGTAGAAAGCACCGTGGAACTTCAGCCCTTGAGTGTGAACGCCATGTTGGAAGGGTAGAAAGAATGCCTCTTTCGTCAGCTCACCCTGCATCGAATCAACAAGCAAGCTCGCTATATATGAGGACAGCCTAACCTTCTCCCTTCCTCTCGATCTCTCTTTGGTGATGAATAATAGTTGAGGGGAATGTTGTCTGGTTCGAGGTCATTCAGGATCAGTACTTGAAAGAAGTAGTAGGCACTTTGACCATGAAGGATTTCGGACCAGGTTTCATTCCTCTCAACTGGCAATTTTCATAGACGCTCGAAATTTAGAGCATGCATATATTCGACTCCTATGTATCTTCTAGCACAGCTTTAATCCGACCGATGGTAATTTCGATTTTATGAGGTAATTACATGCAGCTAGACCTTGATCATTTCTGATATTCTTTGCTTCTTTGTATCACTTTTTTTTATTAAGTGTTTACATGCAGACAAGATTGCCATAAAAATTTGATTGAAAAAGCATGCAACAAGAAATTGCCTATTTAATATATATGAAGTTGTTCTTACCATGGTAGGTTGACATAGGAGGGATTAAAAGTTCGGTGGAGAGGATATATATGACTAAGTTTAATCTGTTCAAAATTAAGGAACAGGTCAAATCGTCATAAAAAGTTGGGAGTTTATTCGTCGACATTTTCATGATACGTTTGACAAAGGAACAAGTAGGGTGGAAACATATGACTCTTCAAGTATAAACTATACTTCTTGGATCCATTTTTTCTTGTCCTCATTATGTGTTTTTTTCTCCTTGTTCTCATTCTAATGTTTCTACATTGCTTTAGTTGCCTTAATCAGTTAGGAAGAACACGAGTGAAGAGATATAGATCACCTTCTTCCTCTGTAGCGAGTCATAAGATTGGAAGATTTTGATCTGGTAATGGTACGATGGGTGGGGTTGTACTGCAGCACAGCCAAGATGGTTGTAGCTGCAGTGTTTCAGCTGTTGCCAACGGCTGAAACAAGCCCCCCACTTCCCTTCTCCATCAATAAAAAAAAGAAAAAAGTTTCCGTCGCTCGCCGCGTCGCCGCCGCCTCGGCCGACGCGACAGCCACCCCGGCTGACGCCGCCACCCCGGCCGACAGTAACCGCGGGGGACGGGGCGGCGGATCTAGCCGCCCCGCCTCTTCCCTTGCCGGCCCACCGCCCCCCGCCGCCGTGCGCACACCACCGCACCCCGGCCCCCGCCCGCCACCCCGCCGCGCGACGCCCCCCCCCCCGCCCCGTCCCCGCCTGCCACCCCGCCGCGCCACGCCCCGTCCCCGCCGCGCCCCCTCGGCCTCCGCCCGCCACCCCGCCCGCCGCGCCCCCGTCCCCTGTCGCCGCCGCCGCTCGGCCGTCGCCGTGGCCGGGCATCCTTCCCGCCTCCCTCCGCCGTCGCTCCTACTGCGGCGCTGCCCCCCTTTTTTTTTTTTTTGATCTTGATATGCGTATGGTATCTAGTAAGGGAGGCCTAGGAGCTTGGAGCACTCGCAATTCACTTCTTCCCTTAGACTTGTTAATGTTGATTATCATAACACCCGCATTAATATATGTTACTCCAAAAATGCTTGATGCAAATAATATAGTAGCATATAGGATTTTTGTACGTTATAGTAAATTGTAACAATTTGTTTGCCTCTTGGGGGGTGGTAAACTAGATTATGAGCAGTGTTATGAAATTTAGCTCTCTCTAAATCGAAGTTTAGAAGTGAGGATTAAAAGTGCTGCCCATTATATGAACAAAATTTTGCACTTTAATTAATTTCATGGAACTAAACCATCATACATTAAAGGAGCATCAGAAATTAGAACAAGGACAGAGCAAGTATCTACCTTCAGATTGGATGCTTTGTTTCCTCAAAACTTGGACGAACTGTGAGCGTGTATATATATATATATACATACATAAAGTACAAAATGTCGGCTCATTTTCTTATAATTCATGTTTTCCATATGTTGATAATTTATGGGTCTTTCATAATTTTCAAAATGGTTCACTGCTTTTTTTACCCGACATAAAAATCTCAAAAGAAAAAAAACCTGAATTGATGAGTAAAGCCATAAATAAGAGCTCAGCTGAGCTCAAAATTGGAGTCTAATTAGAGATGAATAATCAAGCAATGTACGCTGGGAAAAAATATAATTTTATATTATATTGAGTTGATGGATTGAAAAGAAGGTGAAGTATGCCGGACTCAATTCCATTACAATTCTAAATATATCCATTACCCGTAGCTCCCCTTCAGCAATAGGAACATAATATTATTTTTTATTTTAATTTTATAATATAACTTATTCATGACACAAAATAAAAAAATATATATTATATATGTCCTTCTTAAAACTTAGAAGGCCGGCTTTACCGGTTTGAACCGCTTACTCTAATTTTTAATTTCTTAACTAATAAAATTTAGTTTACTTACCTTTTTAAAATAAAAACTTTATCCTACCTAAATATTTATAATATTTACTTATTTATTTTATGTGTTATAGTGTATATATATATATGGCGCGTACAGTGCGCTGCCCTATTTTGGCAGCGTCAATGCGCTGCCTCGCGTGGGCCGTCGGATCTTGATCCGACGGCCCACAATCAAACCACCCACCCACCCACCCCTCGGACCCGTTTGCCGGCCCGCCAGACCCGCCCGACCCACCCCTCCCGCCCCGCGACCGCCTCGCCGCACCGCGCACCGCCCTCCGCCGCGCCGCCCTCCCCGCCAGCAGCCGGGGCCCCGGCCACCACCCTCCTCCCCCTGCCCGGCCAGCGCCCGCCGCCGCGCCCCCCCCCCTCCCCGAGCCGGAACCCTGCACCGCCAACCCCCCTCCTCCGCCACCGCTCGACCCCACCAGCGCTCGCCCTCGCCGCAGCCGCGGCCCCGCCCTCCACCCCTCCGCCCGCCCGGCCATTGCCCGCCGCCGTGATCGCCGCCCCCAGCCGGCACCGTGGATCCACCGCCAACCCTCCCCATCTCCACCACCACCCGATCCGCGCCCTCCGCCTCGCCCGCCCCGGCGGCCCCTGCCACCCAGGGGCGGGTGGGGGCGGAGGGGCACGGATCGGGCGGTGGCGGAGATGGGGGGTTGGCGGTGGATCCACGGTGCCGGCTGGGGGCGGGGACCACGGCGGCAGGCGATGGCCAGGAGGGCGGAGGGGGGTGGAGGGCGGGGCCGCCGGCAGGGGCGAGGCTGCGGCCGCGGCAGGCGGTGGCGCGGTCGCGGGCGGGAGGTCTGGTTCGGGCTGGTGGCGTGGTCGCGGGCCGGAGGTCCGGTTCGGGCGGGTCAGGCGGGTCGAGCGGGCGATCGGGTCCCAAATCTAAAAACAGGATCAACGAGAGCAGCATGATTTTGATCCAACGGCTCTCATTCGGTAGCGTATGGTGCGCCGCAAAAAACTTGCGAACCATAGTGTTTTTATATATATATATATATATATATAAATCAAATATGTTTATTAGAATTTATTATTATTCAAAAAACGTACGTGAACCGTGCACTCCCTTCACGTAACCCGTGTAACACTCGTCCTCCCCAGCCCAACGGTCGATTGCCGCCCGCCGCCCGCCGCCGCCGCCGCCTCCGTCGCCTCCGTCGCCGGCGTTCCCCGAATCGAAAATGGCGTCCTCCTCCTACTTGCTATCTCAACCGTAAACCCTACATCTCTCCTCCTCGACCTCGATGTTGGTGGCGATGGAGGGCGCCTACGGCGACGCGGCGGCGCTGCTCGGGATGCCGGCGGGGGTGGCGGAGGCGGTGCTCGACGTGGTCATGTGCGCCGTCCCGATCTGGGTGGCGGTCATGATCGGCCTCGTCATCGGGTGGTCTTGGCGGCCCCGGTGGACCGGCCTCCTCTTCCTCGGTCTCCGATCCCGCCTCCGGCTGCTCTGGGCGGCCCCTATCCCGGTGGGATTCGGCGCCGGCCGGCTCTGGATCGCCTTCACAGCCTTCTCCGCCTTCTCCGTGTGCAGCCGCCTCTGGTTCGCCTTCCGCGGCAAGTCCGCCGCTGCGGCGTCGGCCGGTGATGTCGCCGCCGATGGCGGGGGCGACGACGGGTGCGTAGAAAATCCTATTTGATCTATGTGTTTCTAAGGTCTGAGATGATGATAGATTGAAGAAAATTCGATTTTTTTTAATTCTTGTTTTTTTTGGAATTGGGACAAATGCGAATGCTGTTTCGATTGTGTTTATGGAGGGGGCTCTGATTGAATTGACACGTTGTGTGATTGTCTGAGATCTAGGTTATGGTCTTAGTTTCCATCATTATCATTCAATTAGTCTACTAAACCTGCTTCTTAGGACGATGATCATGTTTAGATTAGGTTATGCATGCTTTTAGTCTGATTGGAATGAGACTTTGTGCTTTTTTTTTCTTTTCTATGTGGATGACAGACTTTGTGCTTTTTTTCTTTCTTTTCTATGTGGATGACAATGCATTTCTATTAATTTGTTGTATGTTGAAAAATAATCAGCTGTATTGGCTGTAAGACCTAACGAGTAGGTAGAGGCGCATGAACAATAGCACTTATTAATTACTGAAATTTCAAAGTTGTCATCAAGGGTATTTAATGAGTGCTGATTTTGTAACAACTAATTGGGTCTTACAACCATATTAGCTGTAAAATCTCACTGCTGATTACCAATATTTTGTTATCAGTTCCAAGAACTAACTAATAAATAATTTTATCAATATCATTGTGAAAAAGTGGTTGGAATTCAACTAATGAGACGAGTTGTTTTGACATTTTTCAGCTTAAATGGTAGTTCTTCAGACCTAGGGAAGGATGCTGTGACAGAAAAAGATCTGGAGCGTCTTTTGCATCTGCTTGAGGGTTTAGGTGAGTCAGTATGGCAGCATATGATGGATCGTCTCACTCCAAACATGTCATATCAAGCTTGGCGTTATGAATTAGAGGTATATGTACTTCATGCATGTAGAATTATGGTTTTGCCTACCATCAGGTTGAATTTTTTTGCTACCTTAGTTTTAATTGCAATGAGCTAATTTTATTGCATCAAGTATTAATGTGTTACTTATTGCTATCTCATGAAGTAATCATCACTTAGGCGTTTACTTTCTTTAGATTCTCAAGCATGCTCTAATATTGACTCTGGTGCTCAGAGAAAATATTTATTACTATTTGTTCTTCATGAAATAGAAATTTGAAGCAATTAAAGATTATAACCTCTAAGTCTTCTTCCGAGAAAATCTACTCATGCTTAGTTGACTATTTTGCTTCATATTTTTGTCTAGGGGGTCCTGTTATATATAGAAGTAGAACTGTATTTGAAGATGCAACTCCAGAATCAGTGAGAGATTTTTTCTGGGATGATGAGTTTCGGCCTGAATGGGATCCAATGCTCTCTTATTTTAAAACTTTGGAGGAATGCCCTGCTACAGGAGAAATGATTGTTCACTGGATAAAGAAGGTAAAGTATCATCGCTTTTGGATCTTTCTATCTGGTTTCTCAGTCTTTTGTGTGTGTGCCACATGTCTCTCGCTTTCATTTTATCTCCTATAATCTGTTTTTGCAGTTCCCTTTTTTCTGCAATGATCGAGAGTATATCATTGGCCGACGCATATGGGAATCTGCAAAAACTTATTACTGTGTCACAAAGGTATAGTTAAAACACATACCTTTTGGTTTTAATACTTCCACGCAATCTTCTTGATCCTGTTCAGAAGTTGCATATATTTTTGTATTTCTTTTCACGAGATTTTTTTTAAATTGACTCTTATTCGAGGTTGAGGAAGCTCATACACAAATGAATTAAAAATGTAGCAAATTTCCTTGTTGTAAAAGATGCCTTCAATGATCCTCCATTTAATAGGATTTTGAGGTAGGAGCCATTCTGGTGGTTGAATGCCCAATGGTAGTACATGACATCGAGCTCTACAAATTATGAGCAGCAATCTGTTGTTTCCTGACTCAGAATCTTGTCGTATCGTTTCCTTATATTTGTTGGTTGCAAATCTCTTATATAAATAGTTTGATATGTATTTCAGGGAGTAGTGCCATATCCTGGAATACCTAAACGTGATAAGCCAAGGCGTGTCGAACGTTATTTTTCAAGTTGGCGCATCAGGCCTGGTATATATTCCATTTTAAGAGAATGTGTTAGGTTTTGCTTGATAAAATTAATCGTGTATTCTTCATTTTAGTATATTTGATTGCGTTACTTGGATGCCATGTCAATGTACACAGTTGAATCACGCAAGGGAGATGGACAACTATCTGCTTGTGAAGTGACCCTTGTTCATTACGAAGACATGGGTATCCCCAAAGATGTAGCCAAGGTTGGACTCCGCCATGGAATGTGGGGAGCAGTGAAAAAACTGCACACGGGCATGAGAGCTTACCAACATGCCCGCAACTCGGACGCTTCAATTTCTAGATGTGCATTAATGGCTCGTATAACAACCAAAATCGGGATTGATGGTGCAACGAGAACCCTAAATCCAGAACTAATTTCTTCAGAAGATAAAGATGAACCTACAATGGATTTAAAGATGGACCAAGGTGCCCACTGGAAGTGGGTGGTCATAGGTGCAACTGCTGCTGTGGTTTTTGGCCTACAAAGAGGATTGATCGGCAAAGCTTTATTATTTGGAGCAGCAAAGCTTGCGCGCGGTTGAACAAATTCCTGCTTTTTGGTGGTTGGAGTTTTGGTTGATATATCACACGTATGTAACCCTGCTCTGCGTCTGTCGAGCCTTTTTTGTGAATAAGAGGGGAATTTTCTATCACACGTATGTATGTAGATGATATCTCTATTGAATTGCTCCCCCTTCTTTTCCTACATCTTTGGTACCTACTTGCTTACTACTAAACTATGGAAAGTCTTGAACTTAAAACAACTTGTGTCTTGTTCAAGTAGGCATGACCTTTTTAAAGTTTTTTTTATCAGTGGCCAATGTTTCATGAAGTCTTGAGCTTTTTTAACTTTGGCATTAGATTTCAGGTTAGGTTGAAGCAGATTTATATTGGCAGTAACACCTAGTATGAATCTGTGCTCCTGAAAATTTTCTATATGAAGGGATCAGCTCAAAATATCAAAGTCTTACTACATGCTTCCATAAAAAATGAGATTATATCATTCTGCACAAAATCATTAATGGATGAAGTTTGTAGTTGAGTTGTCCTTCTCAAGGACAAATTAGTAGAAGACAAGCAACGCATATCTATCCCTGGTGTGCGAAGCATTTATTCCAATTACACATCAAGTGCCCTGGTCCACTGGCACGGCCACTGATCATACACAAAGTGGGGATGGCAACTTGGTCCAAGAATAGAGGACTGAGCTGCTTTAAAACAAATAGGACAACATGGTCTGTGTCAATCTCACTGTGTGAACCTCACAGCCCTCCCGATATTATTTTGAATATGGAAGCTGACTCTAATGCCACTTTGGCACAAAGCAACAGCAGAAAGAAGGGTGTGAAGTGATGGCAATGTATAGGTTGATTTATCAACTGACAAGTAATTGAGAAGCTGATATTTTGGTGAAGTTGCTAATGTGCAAATTATTTCCACATACAATTGTTCTGATAACCTCATGTAAATATGACGAAACAAATGGTATTATCAGTTTTGATTGGCAATAGAAAAGTAGGAGACTTCTATAAGTCAATATAAGCTGATTTATTCATTAATAATAATGTGTGGAGCATGAAGCAGCCAAGAAAGAAGATTTATCTCGGCCAAGTACATCTTTGTACCATCTAATAAAAAAAGAAATTACTGTGGAGTCGTAGACAGTGGATTATTAGTCATGTCGTTATACTTGAAGATGACTTCTCTCCAGCAAACAGTATTAGCGTCGGCAGAATTTCTGTCCATGCATCCTTTGTGTTCATTTCCTTTTTAGTGTCCGCATATATTCACAATCTCTCTGTTCATTTTTAGTGAAACCAGAACAAAATTTGTCAATTTGTGCTGCATATTGACGATATCGCCAACTCCGGTTGCTAAATGATGATAAGTTGTAGATAATGTTGACAATGATGATGATGTCAATTTGAAGTGAAATGATAATGCAAATTGTCTAAAAAATGAACATCAACAATTTGATGTTTTCTTTTTATCCAGACCACATTCATGGTGTGTGACAAGATTGAAAGCTATTGATCAACAAGTTTGATCCACTCCCTACAACAGGGGACCATGGATCTGAGAAATGGGCCATTTTTATACAGCTAAGAAGATCTCCCTTGTTTCAATCGAAAAAGAAGAAGAAGATGATGATCTCCTTCCGTTACCAAATATCAGCATCAAACAAATTAGCCGTAAGGTTTTCGGTTGAAACAGTTTTAAAGCTTAGATTTTCAGAATCAAGTGACACTATGAAAGTTGAGAAAGAAAGAACGGTAGAGGATGGTGCAATTGTTTAGAAGTCAGCATCCTAATCCATTTCATGGTGAAGCACTGTATAATCAAAGTCATTTCAGAATCTGATAAGAACTGAATGGTGGAGACAAAGGGCATTAACCACCACATGACAGTGGACCCTTCCACGACTTTTCGTGGAGTTCGACTCATCCATCTTTGATGGACTTACAAGAGCAAAATATCTTTATAGACCGATGGAATTAGCCCTTTTTAACTGATAATAACCTGCTTAGTAGCTTGCATGCATTAGCTGTTTAACTTTTCTTAAACTAGGGAATTAGCATCAGATAGCAACATTCATATATATATATATTTTATAGTATTCTAACTCTGGCTCTGGAGATGTAAAATTTTTAGATAGAGTATTGCTTTTCACTCTTACCCTTTGGTTCATCTATCCCTGCTGACATACTAGTTTTCACCTTTTGTGGAAAAATTGTGGAAAATAAACTTGATTGTAGTGTTTGGAAATGTAATGACAGCAGGTAATTTTATCCAAACAGGGACGCGTGTGGTACGTGACACTCTTGTTAAAATAAACAAGAACAGCATAAGATTCTTCCAACATTATGCCATGCAGACAGTTTTGTTGGATGTCCTCCAGAAATAGCGAAGTCCCCGAAAGGGATACTCCGATATATAATAATAAACCATTTAGTATTATTCTTATTACTTGCTCTCTTCATTCTAAGAGTGAGTGCACTCTCTCTGTCTACTGCCTGTCGTTGATCACAACTCTGTAACACTCCATTAGATCTCACACGGCCATGAGGAGGTGTGTCACGACTCCCAAACTCATCATGCTTCTCTAGCTGGGTTGTTTCCAATCTTTCTATATCCGCCTTGCTCAATGTTTTCGAGGAATTTGCCATCTGGGTTTTGTTTGTTTTTGGTTGTTCATCTTGTATCATCACTCTTCCAAGAAGTTGTAACGGATGAAGTAGGCGAAGATGGTATCTACATGCTCTTTTTTGTCTTGAATTGTCGGGTTGGTTTCCTTGTGAGAAATGCTCCGAGTGATTTGTCATTGGATCAAAACAGGCTTACATGATTATGACAGCGATATTGTTACATGCCTTTCCTGTTGGACGGAGGCAGATGCAGCTGTGCTTGCACTTTAACTCACTCGTTTTTCCTCGCTTTAAGCAAAGATAAGATATTGATTGGCAAAATCAGTAAAGTTTTGATTTTTTTTTCTGGCTCAATCTTTCAGAGAACAATTTCTTGATTTTTTGTACACACAGAAAATTGATTTCTGTTTTGCTTTTCCCTTTTGAAGTTTTTCCTCAATTTTGTCTATTTTTCTTGATTTTCCACTGTGAATTATGCTATTTTCTTAATTAACAGTTGAATTAGATGACTTTAAACGTAACTTTTTTCTTCCGGAGAGATTGCTGCAATACCATTCTCCTTCCCCTTTTCTTGCTCCCAGCACTTTCTGCTTTGATCTCACTTTACCATTTAGATTCATGTGCTTATTTAGATTGATGGGGTTTGACATGATATGTGTTCCAGCTTATGTGTCATCGATCTTGTTTGGAGGATAGCTAGTTCACCATCTAGTTGTTCGTGAAAAGTTGAAAAACTTGCCCCACTTCAATAGGATTTCTGTAAAAATCCTTAATCTCAATAATTACTTTATTTTTTAGATGCAGGTGTCTGATTTTATGGTGTTTATCTGTTTGATCCACCTTACCAAAACATGGCATCACAGTATAGGTCTCTAAGTACATGTGTAACATTGAGATGTGAAATTTTGTGGAGGCATGAACAGAAAGTTTGAAAGGTAAGAAGCTATTTTTCTTGTTATCTGAAAATGTAAGCGCACATACTTTTGCAAAGTGGCTTTACGTAGGGTGATAAGCTTCTTTTTCATTTAGATGAAAAATGTCACAAATTCAACTATTTGAAATCAATTTGCCACAAACTACTATACGAGTATTTTGTTTTGATTCTAATGTTATCAAAAGCTTATGAAGGTGATAATTATTGAGAAATCAAGATTCGGCTGAGAATATATGAAGAGTTCCTTTAGGTACTTACTCCCTCATGCATTAGCTGTGAAACTGTTATTGTTGACAATTGAAGTCATTCCAAAATGCAGGAATTCAGGAATTGGAGGCACATGGATGGCCCAGCTCTGGATCAGATTCATGCTTCCGATAATTTCCCTCAGCAGGCAGTCTCACTGAGTCAAAATCCTATCTGTACGAATAGTGAAGAATCCGAACCGGCAGGAGAATTGAAGGTTGAAGTTGATGCCGTCGATCCTTTGGGTGCAGGCGCAAATGCTGTTTCAGAGACAACCACGATCATAAATGTGGCCACCAGTCCTCTATCGGAACTGGTTTGGTCTCCACATAAAGGATTGACTCTTAAATACACCGATTGTAGGTTACTTGAGGAGAAATCCTCCATTCTGTGGAGTACTGATCTGGCCAACATGATAGTAATGACATCAGAATGTGGTGAAGGTAGATTGGAAGAAAATGTTAGCAACAATGTGGCAACTGATGAAGCTTTAGTAGTAGCACCTCCATCACCAATGTCCTCCGTGTCAGGAAAAACTCTTGCTGAAAAGAATCTGGCTCAAGCGTCTGACAAGGATGTGGAAAGTATTTCGTTTTGCAACTCGAGGATTGGCGAAAGTAAGTATTGCCCTTTTGCAGAAGCTTAAGCACAATCATGTTTTTGTTGCATTGAGTTTCGGAAGCACAGTCATCATATATGTCAAAGTATATATTTTGAATCTTTGTGTTTTATTTCATATGCACTAATAAGATAACAACGCTCGCTAGCTGCTACTTGGTTGAAGCTTTCTGAGGGTTGTGTATTTTATTTCTTCAGGATCATCTGGATTGACTAGACAAGTTCAGTATGCAGAAACAAGGTCAGCTGTGCATCCTGATCTCAATGACAATTTAATCTCTACTGAGGAGACAAAGGTGGAAAAGAACATCTTTGGTAATGAAACGGGTGTCAGTGGGGGATCTGTGGACAAAAATTCTGCCTCAGGTTTGTGAGTTTTAATTCGTAAACATTCCTTTCTGTAGGCTGTTATTTTCAAGTGAATATATTTACTTGTAGGCATGCACGCTTGTGGAACTATCAACTTTTGCAAGAAAGATCAGCCTTCTGCAATAAACTTGTTTGTGGCATCCTCGGAAAGCCATGGAAATAAGAATGTTGTTTGTGTTGAAAAGCCCTGTACCGGTGAGAGCAGCATGTTGAGGAACATTAGTCCATCTGTAGATGACAGCAGCAGAAGTGAGGAAGATGCTCAAGGAACCTCAAAACAAGCAAGGAAAGACGAAATTGATCTCACAAAAACCGATGTTTGTAATGCATATGGTATGATGATTGTCAGATCCCCACCATCCCAGAAAAAAGTTGGAGATGAAACATCCTCAGACAAAGGACTTAGAACGAAGGAAGGAAGCCATGGAAGTGTAGAAAGTTCCAATAGTGGCGACGGCTACACTTCTAAGAAGAGAACATGGATATCTGATCAGACATGCTTCGAGGCAAACAAAAAAATGAAGAAACAAAATGACTCCTTCATGAACTGGTTGTCTAGTGTGGCCAATGTGTGCCCAAAGATTAGAAAGGATGAAAAACCATTATTAGCTGCTCCAGTATCTTCGTCACAATTGTTCAGTGGTGTTCATGAATCCTTTAGATTGCCAGTCAGTGACAGACAAAAATCATCTGACAGGGGTACCGGCTTCGGAAAGTTTTTTGAGGCTTTGTACAATCAAGCATCATCTAGAGAAGGCATCAACGAATCTGAGCGACTGGTTTCCTCAAGAATAGATAATTCTTATATTGCAAATGCCAAATGCAAACTTGACATGCCAAAGAAGATTCCGATAGAACATTTTCATTGTTCAAATGACAGCAAAAATGTAAAATTTATTGTTGGGGAAGCTAGTAGTTCAGACAATAAGATTATAGCTCTTGCTAATGAAGGGAAATCATCCTCATCTTCCCCATTTAAGGATGATAGTAGTTTGCAAGATGTGAAAGTGATTAACAGAAACGATTTTGCTTTCCCAGACTCTTTGGTGAATTCTACTGATTGTGGCAATCGTCGTCTAAATATGTGGATATCTCGGTTTCGCTCCAATGTTTCAAACACTGACGAATCAGACATGAATATTCCTATGAACAATCTAATTTGCTCATATGGACATCTTTCTCCTAGTGAGGCAAAGGACAAAGTGGAAAGTACTAGTGAACCTTCCAGTGAAGATCAAGAGATTGCCTTATGTAAGAAATTACCAGAGTGTGATGCTGAATCCTCTGGTTTGAAACCAGCTCATGGGGACCAGAAGTGTAAAGCCAAGATACATCCGATCATTCCTTCCAAGAAATTTCGAAGTACCGACGACATTGCTTCTATTTTTGCGAGAAGATTGGATGCACTTAAGCACATCACATCATCAAAAGGTAGAGGAGGCATAGAAGCTAATACAATCTGCCTTTTCTGCGGTATGAGAGGCCACACACTGCGAGATTGCAGGGACATAGATGAATCTGAACTAGAGGATTTGTTGAGCAACTTCAATTCATGCGGTGGTGAAGCGGATGCATCATGCCTATGCATACGTTGTTTCAGGCTTACCCATTGGGCTATTTCTTGTCCATATACATCACTGAAACAATCTGTACGTGATCGTGAAGTTGGCTTTAAAACTTGCTCAATTTCAGGTCCTAGGATTATGAGTTCTATTGGAAACAAACATGAAGCACCTCAACCTAGTCATTCTTGCCTCATGATTCAGGGAGAAAGTTCAATAGTGCGTAACAAATATGTGTGTTCTTCTAATGATGAGAAAACACTTGGCAACATTGTACCCACTGATATTCAAACATCTTCCATGAAAGTTCATGAACTGATCAAAGGTTGGAAAGCAGCCTTGTGTGATTCTGAAAAGACTACTCCTGTACCTAACAAGCTCTTTCAGACTATCGGAAAGCTTCGTTTATCTCGCTCAGAGCTCCTCCGGTAAGTCATGTTTTGTGTTCTTGTGTACATAGTTTGATGATGGCAAATGACTGATGACAGTTGCTCTCTGTTTTTGTTGAAGTGCATGACCATGCTAAGCATTTATTGCTTTATTCAGACTACTAAAATCTTCGTTCATTACCCCATTTTACTTATGATGCTCGTGGTTACGCAACTGAGAAACACTAGTTTCTTTCCTTGAATTTCATTTCTGTCACTTCTTTCAGGTGGATAAGTCTTCCACGAGCTGATACGAATCTTGAAGGCCTATTCCTTCGCGTTCGGTTGGCCAAATGGGTGGAAGGACTGGGGGCAATAGGTTACCATGTAGCTCGCATTGTTGGTAAGTATTTCAGAATGTTTCTTAGCTTCATTCTTTGTCATTGAAAATTAGGTTCATTTGATATAAAGAAGTCGAAATTGGGTTGAAACCAGCCGTTTTTTGCAACTCTATATATGGGATTGTATAGCATGCACTGAAGTATATCTGCCATTTTGTAGGAACTGACCAGAACAAGCCTTCTGGAAGCAGTAATCACTCCATGTATGTCGACGTTGGTGGTTTCAAGTGCCCAATTGATCTAAGATTTGTGTCCAACCACGATTTTACCGAGGTCGGTATTCACTGCCAGTAGATTTTTTGATCCAATAAAATTTGTAGCAAATTATTTAATGAGTTAGCTTGTAATGTTTAAGTTTCTTTTTGTTCCTCCTCTCTTGTCTTGTGAGATTTACGCCTGCGTTGAATATGCATTTTATTTTCTTATATAAGATGATATATCGATCATTATCGATTAGGGTCTTAGTGATGTTAACTATCATTATCTTGTCTCAAGTGTCTCAGATTTCCTGTCTCTAATTTTTTTAAAAAGTAAACCGTCAAAACACACATTCTTTTATCTAAAATCGTTGTGATTGTTCCTGACCTCATCTAAGTACATCGTAGAAATGCATTTTTCATCTGATAGTAGCACTAAAACTCTTTGATAATGGAAATAATATGTGTGTGTCAATATGGGGCAACATTTTTGAGGGTCTATTTATTTTCAGGAAGAACTTAAGGCCTGGTGGTGTGCAAATACAAGAGGTGATAGGAAACTCCCTACAGAAGAGGAGCTAAACGCCCGGCTTTTACAGAAAGAAAAACAAGGGATCTAAGTTGCAGTCATTGCTGTAATTTTGTAGTGGGAAGAAAGTGGGGATAGAACATTTTATACATTGAGTTTACATAGTTATAGATAGATTATATTAATTGTTTTTGCATTTTTTGAAGGGCTAATGGAGACCTAATGGTTGAACTAGCTCTCTGCAAATATGTAATTAAGGTTCTTTCCCTTCGGACTCCAAGTGTGCATTGTATCACTTCTATAATGGCATATTTTTTGTAACTAATTTTTCTCCAACATTTTGGAATAATTAGATTATATTCATTGGATTTACTTACTAGTTTGAATACGTATTTCATCGATTGGTTATATTTCTAATGTTGTTTATTTTCAAAGTTTTGTTTTGTGACCAATTCTATGCTTTATGCTAATTAGGCCCTATCTGATATTTCTATATATTTGGCATGACCGGAATAACGAGAATTTCTCTGGATGAGGCATGAAAGAGAACAAAGGGAAGAATACCTTCTCCAGACTCCCCCACCCCCCCCACCAAGCTGTAGCGTGCTAGCGCAAACAATTACATACTTTGAAGCTTCAGTCTATGGCTCACGGTATTGCCTGAATATAATCACGGGCTTCTCAACCAACCGCCTTCTTGTTTGTTGAACCACTCTTTTTTCCCCCACCCACCATCATGGGCCGACGCATCTTACTATTACTGTACTCAATTTCTTGTTGAGTTGCCCTTCGTTCTTTCCTTCCTCATCCATACCACCCTATTTAGAAAAAAGTGCACTTGCTTGCTAGAAGCCGGTTCTCCCTCACCATCGAGATGCATGTTGTCCTTCCTCGTACTATTAACTATAGCAAGATGATGCTAGAGCCTCCCCTGTTCATTCCCGGCAAATCTATCATGTAATACCTGAAATCCTTCCCAAAGTAGCTGGCCTCCAATGAATTTTATACTCATATCAATGTCCTAAGTCTTGGCAAATCCAAACCCAACTAGACTTTAGTCTTCTTCACACGCAACTCGTCAAACTTTCTATCCTACAGACTCCTCCACTCCAAGCTAACCTTCAATCGGATTCTTCAGCTTGAAAGGTCTTCTAGGTATCCTCCTTGACACCTGGGCTTGGGCCTTGGCACGGTCGACAAAGTTATTGTTGACTACACCTAGCTGCATGGAAGATATATACTCGGCTAAGGTTTAGTTGGTCACTCGATTCATTGCGAAGCTCCTCCTCCCCATATACCATATTTGCAAGAAAAAGTAAAATTCTCCTCCTCATTGCCAACGATCAACTACAACACTGTTAGGTGCCCCTAATCAATCTCCAGATCTCCTATTCTATTAGGTTCGCTATATCCCCGTATGGAGAAAGCATTGTTCTGATACATAACCATCACTCTTCTTAAGTATGCATGCACTACCGATACTCAAAAGGACCTTTCGAGTTGTGAATTTCAATGGATGGTCTACTTGGAGTGGTGGACTTTGTTGGGTAACAAGTTGGCAAGGTATGTGCAGAGAATAGTAAGTTCTAGTTAGGAGTGGATTTGCCGATACTTTGCATAGTGATCATAGTATCGGGACTCTAACTACCACCCGATAAGGGTATTTAATCTGAGTACTAGTGTTGATAAAATATTAGATATGGGCCTATAATTAACCACAAGTGAATAAACCCAAAATATATAAACAAAAAAAAAACTCAAAATATCCTGTATATAAATCTTTATTTTCTTGGATCATCTTCTTTTCGCCTTTATGATTATCTACAAATAATTAATGAATATAACATATATGAGATAATTGCATAAAATTATGAAAATTTGGTAAACATGACAGTTGATAAACATGTTATTTAATTATACTAAGTTGAAAAATATAACATTCATCATATAATACATGAATAATTGATGAATTTGACATTCACAATTAACATAAGAATGGAGGACTATGAAAAATTAATAATCATGACTACCTCAATTTATACAATAAGAATAAGAGTTGATAAACATAATATTCATATATAATAAAATATATAAGCAATCAGAATCATTTAAAAGTGATAATCTCGACAACATCGACTTATAAAATAAGTATTCAAAATTGATAAGTATGAGATCAATCTATAAGACAAGTATGATAAATTGAGAATACGAGCTCTATTTAAAATTATTTAATTTTTTATTTTAAATATTATTAATATATGTTTTTTTTAAATTACGAGTGTATTGCTTATAGTGGGGGTAATAACCTGGTATTCTTACAATAGTTCCATAGATTTTGTTGAGATTAACTTTGCCATTGGATTAATATCAAACTCAAATTTGCATTAAAAATTCTTTATAATAATGGTTAATTAGTTGGGAATACACATTTATTGTCATTAGCATTATTTTTATTCCTAACACCTGTATTAGTTTTCTCTTTTATATCATATACTTTGCTATTGGAATGGATGTAAGTAGATTTCGGATTTGACATTTGGACAAGTAGCACTCATAGTCCGAAACCGGATACCCGTTTATCTGTCCCCTATATAAAATGCGGCGGTTCTAAAACCTAGCGCAGCGCCGCCCATTTTGCACCCAAGGGCACCACCTCTAGGGATCCCGATGCCGCTGGCGCCGCCGCGGACAGCCGACCGCTGACGGCTGGTTGGAGAGGGCAAGAATGAGCGGACGGCTTTGATGAAAAAGTTTGGGAAAGCGGTGATGGTTCTCTCCCAAAATCTTGTGATGTCTTGGTGATTGGGGGCTATGTTATTGTTTGTAGAATAGTGAGAAAATTGGTTTTGCTTCGGCTTGGTTAACTAATTTAACAATGATCTTCCAATGTTTGTGTACTGTAATGCACTGTGTAATGCGCTGTGTGCATCATCCGAGACGAAGCTTGGCCTTTAGTGACAAAGAGGTCCTAGTTTTGGGATGTGTTTGTGGTTGATAACCTGCCAAATGGTTTGATATTTTGTGTTTTTGGTGAGTGCTGCATTTTTTTTAAACTTTGGATGATGGAAGTAGCTGGAAGCCAGAGTTTTGTGGCGTTGGTAGCTTATTTATTGCCTGACTTCGTCCATCTTGGCAAAGCAAATGACTTTATAATGTCTTGCTTTGAATGCTAGTGGACATAGAACAATTTCCTTTCTCAATGATGCTTCACTTGTGTATGGGTGAAGTTGCAGATCAGTAAAGGAATATATAAGCTTTATTTTTTGACAATTCGTTTGTGTCTAATATGCATAGGGTAGGCATTTTCTACACATATTAGGATAGCTGGACATGTTTGGGCAATTGTACTGTAGATCAGGAGCGGCATATGTTATATAGTGAAGAAATGGATCTCTCCCTAAATCTTTATCGTTTTTTTAAAAAAATGTTTTTCCCCTTCTGTGATATCTCGGTGATTAGAGACTTTTTGTTGGTGGAATAATGTCTTTTCTGAGTAGAACATTTATTCCAGTTAACTAATTTCTTAATGATCTCGCAATATATGGGTATTATAGAGTGCATAATTGTAGACAAGGTTGTTCTTTTGTGTAGAATAAAAGCTAAAGTAAGTTCCTGGTTTTGATATGATTAATATCCTCTCTCTCCATTTGACCTTTGTGCTTATGGATGAATGCTGCATTTCGAGAAAGCTGGACTGCTGGAACTAACTCTAACATTGTTAGCGTAATTGTTGCTTGTCACTTTTTGTCCATCTTGGCAAAGCAAATGACTTTTTGGTGTCTTGCTTTGAATGCTAATGGACATAGAACAATTTCCCTCGTCAAGGGTTCTGCACTTTTTTATGGGTGAAGTTGTAGACGAACGGTGAGGAGGTATACCTTTATCATTGTATAGTGTCGAGTATCCTGTTAGGACAGCTGGACATTTTCTTGCCATTTTTATTAACGGTAGAGGTTGAATGTGTTTGAGAGATTACAGGTGCCTGCATCTATTATTTTGCTTAGTTAATATTTCCCTATTTAGTTATTTCCTGGGTTGTGTGATTGTCTTATTTAAGTAATGGTTATATCTAATAACAGCCCATTTCATAGGAATGATCCCTTCGAACGTTTCTTCGCAACAAAAGACTGAAAGTATAAGCACATCTTCCTCCACAACCTAGAACTCAGACAATGGCTTACAGGCATTCAACGCATCAAAATTTTGGTAGCCAAATTAAAAGATTATTGCAATTTTGTATGTATATACATGAAATTTACAACGGCCACTTTTTCTTATCCTAATTCAACCCAGGCTATATTATATATTAAATAAAAAATGCTATTAAATTGTAGAACTTATCTTACATCGTAAAACTTATACAAAATATTATTAAATCGTGAATGTTATATCTGATTTGTTATTTAATTGAAAATTTCTTTAAATATAATAACAACACTAACGACGTGAAAGGGTAAAGAAAAAAATAATTAAGGTGCAAACTCGGCAACCATTCCATGTTGTATCCTCTGCAGCCTTCTTCTGTCTCTTAATAATACTTAACGACCTTTGATTTAAACCTTTGAACACTTTCTGTTACATCTAAACGAATACGGAGAATTATGCAACAAATGTTTTGAAAAGAGGTTGAAAAAGAAGAAAAAAATTTAAACTCCACTCCATCTTGATTGATGATCTGAACCCAATGTGCTCAGAAGAAATATTAGCAAACTTATTGTTTTGGTTGAATCGGGAATAAGTATATCTTTCCGCCATTTAATCATCAATTTTTCTTATAATTATTAAAATTATTGTGATTTTTAAATTTTAAAGATGTAAACATAAAATGGAAATTTACAAACAATTACATTTTATTAATTATAATGATTTGGTCCAGTTTCCTTTTTACCATCTCTCAATGACTTCACCTCCTCAATAAGACGGCCGAGGTCAACGTAGGACGACCCACCCACCGCCACCGCCGCCTCGGCCGCCACCGCCACCGCCGCCGCTCTCCTCCTCATCCCCTCCGACTCCACCCCGCCCCCCATCACCCTCCGCACCGCCTCCACAATCCTCCCCTTCCCCACCACCTCCCTCTCCACCCCGAACTCCTCCCACCTTCGCCACCTCCCTACCCCGACCCCGACCCCCACCCGGAGCAGCTCCGTCACTATCTTCTCGTTGTAGAACTGCTCGGCGAACGCCGGCCATGTCACCATCGGGAGGCCGTGCGTGAGCCCCTCGAGCACTGAGTTCCACCCGCAGTGCGTCACGAACCCGCCCACCGAGCCATGGCCGAGTATGAGGATCTGCGGCGCCCACCCTCTGATCACCAGGCCTCTCTCTCTCCCCACCTTCTCCTCGAATTCTTGCGGCAACGCTTCTATTTCCTTGACCACCCATATGAAGGGGAGCTCCATGCTTTCCAGAGCCGCCGCCGTCTCCTCCATCTGCTTCGACGTGGCGGTGCAGGTCGACCCGAAGCAGATGTATAGCACTGACCTCGGCTGCCTCGCGTCCAACCAGGTTTGTACGTCGGAGAAAGAAGAAGAAGAAGAAGATTGCTCGAGGCCTCTCTCTTTCATCTCTGATTTGTCTCGGTTGCAGAGAGAAACAGGGCCGACGGACCATGCCTTTGTAGCCATCGAAGTCTGCAAGTGTTTGATATAGCCGCTCTCTAGCTCGTGGAAGCTATTCATTACCAGTCCATACGTTTTCGCCTTCGCCGCCTCAACCTTCTTGAAGAGCTCGTGGAGGCTGGGCGAGGCCGACTCGTTGGGGAGCTTGGCCCTCGTCATGTATATCTCGTCGGGGAGGCCCGGGATGACGAAGGGCTCGTCGTCGGATGCGACGGTGGCCTGCGGGGAGAGCTTCCTCACTGCGTGGTTGGCGCAGTAGGCGAAGCAGCTGCTCCCGCTGAAGGCTACCCGGGGGACGCCAAAGCTCTCCGATACGTCGGCCGTCCACGGGAGGAACATGTCGGAGACGACGCAGTCAGGGCGGTGGCGGTCGACCAGGCGGCGGAAGCCGGGCTCGAGGAGGGGAAGGCTGGCCAGTAACTTGCCGGCCTCGTCCCTGTTGGCCGCCCGGTCCATGGACTGGCAGGTGGGGGGACGCCGGCGTCGGAGGCCGGGAAGTGGATGAGCTCGACGGCGAGGGCTTGGCCAGCGAGGCGGCATTTGGAGACGGCGGTGTCGACTGCGGCGGCTGCGCCGGGGGTGAGGACGAGGGTGGCGCGGGTGCCGCGGGCGGCGAAGAGCTTGGCGAGGTCGACCATAGGGAGAGTATGGCCGGCGGCCATGGCCGGGAAGAAGAAGAAGTGGGGAGGGTAGTCGCCGTCGCCGTCGCCGTCGCCGGCGTTGAATGCCATTTCCCGGCGAGTCAACGATGGTCGAGGTTGCTCTGAATTTGATTAATGCAGAGATTGAGAAATGGGGTGGGGATATGATATAATATGTAGATAATAAAATTGCACGGCTTGTTTGACATCATCAGGGACGTCAGATGTGTCAGAGCCATGGGCCCAGTGTTCGATGAACGGCCACGATGAGCCAATGTAAAAGCCAGCTTTAATGTCAGCTCCCACGTTATTATCCCTTCAAAGCTCGTCGGCAACGAGTAGGGTATTGTACCGCTACTACTGAAATAAAGCCTTTGAATATTGTTTCATCTTACATCACAAATAATAAAATATACAATAATAATACTAATAATATTATCATTCTCATACAGAAAAAGAGTGTTTTGGTATCTTGGATTAATTTTTTTGATAAATCTCGCTAATTTTTTATCTTTTATTTTCTGGGTTTCATCCATGGAAGGTGAAAGACGAAGGCTTCGGCCGGCCCAGCACTCGGGAGGGCGAAATAGCCAGAGGCCCATTACAAACAGCCCATTATACATGTACAGAAAAGCCCATTAACATCCTCATTCAAGTAATTAAATCTGCCATGAGCATCCCTGTGATAAACCCACCTTTCCGTCCTAAACACAAAAGTCAATTATAAATTTATGATGGGAGGAGGTTCTTTTTCCTTGGGTAACAATAGTCTATGGATGATCTTCGGATTTACTTCACCAACACGAATTATTATCTTATTGGGACTAGAATTATTATCTTATTGGGCTTACATTATTTGTTCCATTTTTTTCAACATTGTTTGTGACTTTGAAATTTTGAAGCTTACTTTGTCTTGTGGGGTGTGAAACGGATAGGATCAATCCATGACATCTTTTAACGTGTGATCCACATTGGTTGAAGCAAAAGTCCACTTTGAGACACCATTATCCATGTTTGTTCCTCCTTGTGTTCCCCACCCCATCTTGCATTTAAAATACAATACCTAAGTTTTTTGTTGTGTCATGTTTCCAATAAGTCAAGATTGTTGACTTGTGGCTCCATGGCCAAAACACGTTTTCCCATTAACTATTCACCTTTTTAATTTAGGGTGGTCATTTGCCCTAATCCTTTATTGGTGGGACTTTAAATGCTTTGGATCTTGCCTTATCTGATATTAGAACATATTATTACTTGCAGGTTTAAAAAAATTGGCTGCATTATTTGGCCGTCAAAGGCTAGATATATATTGTCGAAAAATGTAAGAATTATTTGGTAGCTTTTTAACAACTGAAGAGCTATACCAAGGTTTGAAGATTGGATTGGTGCTTGGAATCACTGATTGCACCAAAGTCGCAATCAGTTAACGGGCATCAGCATATTTGCAGATGCAGGGCCACACTACGAACAGACAATTCATAAGAAAACCTTTCAAGTCCCATCCATTTGCCATTCAAAGTAATTGATTTTAAGCATATGTTCTCAATGCCAATATTGGAAGAGAATATTTCATATATAATGATTTGAATTCCCCCACCTTTGATTCCTGTGACCACATTTTCAAGGACCCAAATCCTTCTATAACACACTTCATAACAACACCAGCTGACAAAGACCTCCTGCAATTTGCTTGTCAAATGAATTAAGAAATACTTTCCTTGTTGTTGTGCAGTTTTCCAAGGAAGAGATGAGCTGCTCCATCAGAACAGGCATGTAAGAAGATGGTGGAGATCAAGTCATAGAACATATGCTCGGTACAGGGCCCGGCAATGCCAACGGATAGTTACAAAATGATGACGATTATATGCTAGATCAAAGTAAAAGGACTCTTCCAACTAACTTACACGGCAAAAAAATACACTAGCAGCTCTCCACTTTTCAGCTTTTTTTCTCCTTTGCTTTTTCTTCTTTTGAGGACTCTATGTAGGAGACTACTCATGGATTGATCATGATTTTATCTCACTTTCAAAATGCAGCAGGGGATCATGCATATTGCTCTTACCTTCTCTCCATTTCTTTCTCCTCTTAACCGATTTTCATATAGGATTCATACATATAATTTACAATAGCAGCAAAAGCAACTTGTTTAATACCCTCATGAAACACCTGAAATTCACAACTGTTCTTGGAATGGATTATCCATGAGCAGACTGTGATGCCATTCTTGAATGGTTGTGTTCACCCTCATAAGTTACTATTAGCATTGATGGATCCTCTAAGCACCTTTCCACATGCTTTCTAGCTGGGCACCCCCTCATGCTGCTACATTTGTAATATCCCCTGCCAAGAGCAATGGTTTTATACTTTGAGACATATGTAATATGAATTTTGCTCCATGACATGGTATTTTTCTGTGAGAATTCGACCAATATAAGAGATCATGGAAATTGCTCTTAATACCCGTGACTGACAAAAAGCTTGTATAACTTCAAACCATAACAAAATTATTCACACACACCCTTTAAGCTATCTTAAGGAAGTCTTTCATTTCTGCAGTAATGTAATGCATAGGGGCTTCTCAAATTTTCTGGGCTCTTACACTAGTAGTTGCAATGTTTTTCATCCAGAAATAACATAAATGCATGCTCACTAATCCCAATTCAATCGATCCACATAGCACAAAGTAAAATAGAACTGTATACTAAAATTAATCAACATATGTAAAATAAGTATCAAGTTAAACAAAAACAAACGTAAGAAACCATCAAAAGTTAAAACAAAAACAGAAGTTTAGAAGTAAGAAAGACTCTACCTTGGGTGTGGTGAACCCTTAATTGGCTTCTGACCATACTTTCTCCAAGAATACTCATCAGGAGGAATATCAGCTAGCTTGTTACTTATAGCTGGAACCTTGATGGATCTCTTCACCCTTAGTTTTCTACACCAAATGTAAGTATATGAAATGAGTAATTTAATCTTCAACAAAAACCAAGAACTAAATATTTGCAGGTAAAAGAGAACCTCCTCTTTGAGCAGTGGCATCGTCCGCTGCTTCCACATTTTCCACTCCCTTCTTCTCCTCTACCAGAACACCTTCTTCTTGGCGTTTGATGCGTACTCCGATGATTCGATCCTTGTGATGCACTGATCAAATGGAAGGAGCTTCCATCCAAACTTGCAGCACTTCCATCCATGCTCAAAGATGAAATGAAAGATCGACCAGACGACATCGTTGGTGTGCAGCTGGAGTTATCAAATTTAAAATTTATTCCACTGTTGCTCCTTCTAAACATCATGTCTGAGTGGTATTTCATCTGCTGCTTTAACTGAAACTTCTGCTGTTGCTGCTGTTGAAGAAATTGGTACTGGCCTGGAGTTGTTGTTTGAGGAGCCAGTTGGAGCATACTCTTATAGGAAGCCCCCATTTCATTGAATGGTCTCTCCAGGGAATTTTCTGGGAGATATGTGCATAAATGTCGAGTTTTGAGCTAGAATCGACTCCAGGTGTTGGTCTATCAATGAAATTTCTCCTCAGAATTTCTGCAGACATAGAAGGAGACTCTGTTCCTAAGATTGGATTATCCAACAGGAACTTGGGTGCAGGGCTTGGTTGAGTTTTCTTGGCTATCCTTGCCCTTGCATGGCCTAAACTAGAACCAAGAAGGTTAACTACCTTCCTAAACTTAACAACAGTTTCCCCAGCCTCCAACATTAGATTCCCTTGCTGCACCTGCTCTTGAGGTTGGGACAAGAGGCTCAGAACCTTGTGGCAGCACTCCACAGCTGCCCTGTTAGCCGCCTCAACTTCCTCCATCTCTAATATTCAACCCAAATCCTGATCTCAACAAACTCAAGCAACCCAGACGCTCAGACACACAGAAGAGATCAAAAGATAAAACTTTGGCAACAATACTTAATACCCATTACAATCTTGTCGTACAAGGGACTATAAACACACCACCTCCATCCCCCAGGGTCAAAAGAAAGGCATAAAGCAACAAGAAAGGATGCATGAAATGTGTTCAAAGAAGAAAATAAGTAAGGAAGACAGGCCACAGATACAGGTTTTGAATAAAAAACATTGACCAAAAACAGGATGAAAGAGAGAGAGAGAGGGAGACCTTATATTTGAGCTAGCCAAACCCTAGATTCTTGCTTCAAGGGGTGACTTGAGGGAGGGAGGCAAGAAGGGAGGAAGGTGTGAAAGAGATGATGAAGCTCTGTCCTTTACTGGCCATTGGAAGAAACTCCATGGACTACAAGAAAAGAAAACTCTTTCCCATGTCTTTTTTTTTTTTCTTTCTTTAATTTTAATACACATTTTTTTTTCAACAATATGGCTTACTTTTTTCTTTCTCTTGTCCATGGCACATTAATGGTTTACTTCCACTGTACACTATATTAGTCAATATCAAGATAGTCAATATTGTGGTGTCAATTATTTGTTGTTATTATAGCCTATCTAGAGTGAGATAGAAGCCTTGTTGTTTGGATGGCAGAAATGAAATACTGAACCTGCCCATCTATGTCTTGGCTTGTGTGGGGTCCACGTTTTGTGGGTCCATTTTTTTAATTTTTATTTTTTCCAGCATTTTCTAAAATCATAACTAGGTAAATACCATTGAAGATGTTATTAATATACATAATGCTGCTTATTAAAATTTGATGGCTCATTGCATATATATAAGTATGTTTTTGCCATTGTTGAGCTAAACATATAATTTCATAAGAAAATAATGGCAATAGCTCTCGACCAAATTAGTAGAGAGGCATATTTTTGTCATTGTTGACCTAAAAATATAGTTTCAAGAAGAAAAGGATGGCAATAGTTTCCCATCAAATTACTCAGAAGGCATAAGCTTCAATTTTCTAAAAAATATTTACTCGAAAAATTTTTCCAAGGAAATGACAATGGCACTTTTTGCCCTCCCTACAAAATCCATATTTGTCAAAATTTGGGCACGCTGAGAGGGCCCCCACAGTTAGTGCATCCAATTAACAGCCGCCACGTAACTACAGCGCGACACAAAGTTGAGACGTCCTATCGGTTTAGGTAGATAATGGGCCCCAGTGGGCCAGAGCTTAGTTGACTTGAAGGTGACCCATCTCGCTAATCCTTTTGATTTTTTAAAATTAAAGGCTATTAAGGCCTTAAGATTCCCTTCCCCTCACCTTTTAATAGCTTTGCCTTTTCAATTTTTTTTAATAATAATAATAAAAATAATAATATTTTACGAAGCCAAGACTCTTCTTTCTGTAATTATTCTAAGAAGGATAAAAAAATTATGAAACAGGTGTTGATGCCAATTGTTAATCAGACTTTTCTCTAAACTCTGTACATGCAGGAGGCTTTGCATTTAGACTGCTATTTGCCTTTTTTAAAAAATTTTTTGGTTAAGCTGTATACACTATTGCCAAGTTGGAAATTTTTTATTTTTTGTCAAAGCAAAGTTACAATTATGTGGGGGAGATGCCAATAACTAGCTTAATCATCTTAATTATCGTTAATACCACCTTCTTGTCTTTGTGATAAAAAAATTATGCACTATGCCACTGGATGACTATTTTATAATATTGTGCTGCAAGAATCGGATTTTTCAAACATGATTGCCTCTTCCAAGTTGATAAAATAACTGAAACGATTAATCTAATGTGATAGCAATATGTATTGCATGAAGCAGTATTAAATTCACACTCATGGAGTCAACCCATGACTCTCCTATTGTTTTTTTTTTTAAAAACTAGCTATTTGATTTGTATATAATTCGGCACTATAAAAACATACCCATTATAAAAAGAGTTGAATGGAGTCTAGATGTTGGCAACGGAGAAGAGACATCGGATAGCTCACACATTCACACTAGTATCCACTGATAGATAACTTGTTTGCATGAGCCATGCAGTTTAATTTTTGCGCTTCGTGCTTATCTTCAGAATTCGATTGGGTAAGGTTCAATGATCATACAAGAAAGCACAGTTCATGGAGTATGAGAATCCATGCATGGTGGCATGGTCTTGTACCTTGTTTAAGAATCTCAATGTTTACACAACCTTGATCAGCTACTTCAACTTACTGAAGTTTCATTGAAGCTGATTTCAGATGGCATTTGCATTGATTAGATTCGTTTGATCCATTTCACTTATCCTTCCATTGACTTCTGCGTCGCTTGCCTCTAATCAAACTTTCTTGACTTCTATTGCACATTTGTCACAAGACAATACTATCTGTACATATCGCATCCTCTCTTGTTTGTCAAAGAGTAGCTGTCGGCATTGCTCCAAGTCGCCTCTAATTCAATTCTAGTACATATGGCATCCTCTCTTGTTTGTCAAAGAGTAGCTGTCAGCATTGCTCCAAGTCGCCTCTAATTCAATTCTAGTAAAGACCCATTAGAACACAACCAACTCTTTTTGGATCACTTGCCAAGAAAGTCAAAAGCGAGGGAGAAACTCAAGTTCCGTTTCTGATGAATGTTCATCTTCCCTTTCCATTTTCCCACATCTTCAAGCACAATGGAGGAAACTAACACCGAGACTAGCGGTGGCGGAGATGTCCCTTCTTCATATTCTTCCGGTGCTTCTTCTTCAGAAGGAAGAGGATCTTGGAAGCATGCAGCACTCCATGTTGCCACTACTATTGCCACCCCTGCGGCTTATGCCCCTCTCCCCTTCGCTGTAGCATCCCTTGGATGGAATCTGGGTAATTATATATACCTTTTAAAAATGTGGGTAATTATATATATCTTTTAAAACCGATAAATACTTCAGGATTTGATATTACTTCCAACCTGTTCATGGGATCAAATTTTGACTGTTAAACTATTAATGACTTGGTCGATTGTAGACGATAGACATGCGTGAACCAATATTTGATCAGTATGAAGATAACTGATCAAATTGAGCATGAATAAGAAAATTTCCTTTACAAATTCTTACATGAAGATAACTATAATTTGATTTAAAAGATTTATACCCCTATTATATAAGACAGATATCCTGATTAATGATAAATAGATTTCCTTACTTTCAGGTGTCATTAGTTTGGTGGGGGCAACATTTACTACCTGGTATTCTAGTCTTCTCATAGCTTCCTTGTGGAAATGGAATGGAGAAAAACACACTACTTATCGCAAGCTTGCAGAAAGCATTTTTGGTCTGTAATCTAGCTTGATTTTAGCTGATTTGGTAATACAGAAACATTAACCTTGGATTTGCTTCGTTGGGCTGCTAAGTGAAATTTTAAGTTGTGTAAAATGCAAGTAAAGACATATGTTTTTGATTTTATTGGGAGGAAACTTCACTATTGTTTTTGTGATTGAACATTTTTTGATTGACGAAGGACCCTGGGGTTATTGGTCGATAACCATTTTCCAGCAGGTAGCTGCTCTAGGAAATAACATTGCCATTCATATTATTGCTGGTAGCTGCTTGAAGGTCAGTTCTAAAGAACTAATTATTTGTTAACTGGTTGTGAATTGTGACTTACAAGGTGCCATCTGAAAATTTTTTCTTCTGTTTTACAGGCAGTTTACAAGTATTTCTGTAAGGATGGTTCTCTTACTCTGCAAATATTCATCGTGGCATTTGGGGCACTTGAACTTCTTCTATCACAACTTCCGGATATCCACTCCTTGAGGTGGGTGAATGCAGTCTGCACATTGAGCACTATTGGTTTTGCTGGCACAACAATTGGTGTTACTATATATAATGGTAAGGTTCATTTCTATTTACAAATGTTTTTATCAATCCCTGTCCACATTGTTGCATTAAACTATGCCCATGAAGGAAAACAGGTCAAACGAGAAACATTGAGCTACAGCTTGCAAGGCAGTTCTACAACCAAAGCTTTTAGAGCCTTCAATGCCTTGGGTACTATAGCTTTCTCATTTGGAGATGCAATGCTTCCAGAAATACAGGTATGGAATGCATTTTGTAGAAATATGTAAGCTGCTGAAAAGACTCGTGAAATCCTATTTATGAAATTTATTACTTGTGGTATTTGTTTCATTTTTCTTTTAAGCAGAGCACAGTAAGAGAGCCATCAAAATGGAACATGTATAAAGGGGTATCTGCTGCGTATACAGTTATCGTGTTGGCCTACTGGCAAATTGCGTTTGTTGGTTTCTGGGCATTTGGATCACAAGTGCAACCTTTCATTTTAGCATCATTAACAAACCCACAATGGACAGTTGCTACGGCAAACATATTTGCTGTCGTTCAAATAACAGGTTGCTTTCAGGTGATGCTTTCTATATTCTTGTTGGTTCAAAGCTTCATAACATTATCTTCTATATGCTTTGATAATTCTCCATTAAAGTGAGTACTAGATCCGTAGTGTACTAAACAATTAAAGTTTTTTTAAAAAAAACAAAAATATGTTTTCTAGAGTAATTTAGCATCTCAATTTCACCCCCACATTTTTCTCAAATGCGATGCTTCCACTTCTATAAACTGAATGAAGTTGCCACAGCATCTTATTCTGGGATGGCAACAATGAGAAATTGAACTGTTTGTTATTATCAGATATATTGCAGACCAACTTATATATATCTAGAAGAAAGGTTGTTACCCAGATATTCAATACATGCTCATCGTGTCTGGAATCGAGTCGCCACTAGATTTGCTCTGACAACCGTCTACATATTCTTCATCACTTTGGTTGCTGCTGCAGTGCCTTTCTTTGGGGATTTTGTTTCCATATGCGGCGCCGTTGGATTTACTCCTTTAGATTTTGTATTTCCAGCTTTAGCATTTACCAAGGCTGGGAGACTACCCAAAAAGAAAGGATTTTCAATTTTTTTGCAGACACTTAACCTTGCAATTGCTACATTGTTCTCCGTTGTCGCAGTTCTTGGCTGTATAGGTGCAATAAGGTTTATTGTAGAAGATATCAGGACTTACAAATTCTTCTATGACATGTAACTCTTTCAGAGACAAAGTAGTGGATGTATAATGAAAGGTTACTAACTTGAACAAATTAGATCGAGTAGAATCAATTTTTTTCTGACAAGATTTGTTCTTGACTGTCAGCCATACTGAAAAGTTGAGTTATTACCGAAAATGAAAAATCAGTTGTATTTGACAGCACATTGCTCCTATGCATATTGCAAAGGAAATGTATACAATATATCTTATGTTACATCTTCACATATGCACAAGGGAAAATACAACCACTTTCCCGCTCCATGAGCTTCTGAAAGAATGGTAAGATTGAATATGTTTAAACAGCAATCAAGGTTATTCTGAGGCTACGGTTTCCTTTTTTAATATACACTTGTGATTGATTATGCTCCATATTGCCCATATTAGAGAAGTGCTGTTGCAATTGTTATTCCACATTTTCATAGGCAAAGTTAGTATCACTTTGCAAATCGGTAACCATATCATCATCTCCATCCGAAATTTCGCTATCATAATCTTCAAGATAGGCTGCTTCATCTTCATCCTACAAGAAGAAAGAAACAAAGATCAAGTTGCAAGCCAACCCCATGGTGTTTTACAATGAAAGAATTATGTAATATGAACCTCTGTGTCCTCATCTTCTGTTAAATATGTAGAATCCAATTTCACATATAATTCCTCGTCCCCTTGGTCCTCGACACTTTCCATTTGACCCTATGAAAGAACAAAGCAAATAAGGAAGAAACAAGTAAAAATCTACATATGAAATGCTTGCAAGAAGGTGAAAAGGAACTAACAAGTTCCATCTTTAGTTGATCCACATTTTTCTGCAGGACCGAGATGTGCTTCCACAAGGCCTGTCCAAGAAACAAAGCAAAATCAGCTATTTAGGCTGTACATACAAGCAAAATGAAGCACTGTCCTAATGTTTCTTTTCATGCAAAGCTCTGACTTTTTAACCACATGAATTTGAATACATCTCTAGAATCATGTCGAAGTGAAAATACCTCACGCCTTTGAAGCTCAATAGAACGAGCCAAAGCCTTCCTTTTTGTCAAAAGATTCTTTGGCCTTAGCATTGGAGGGCGCTGGTAGTCTTTCCCCCGAAACACAATAATTGCATATCCTTTAGAGATCTTGTCAACAGAAACCAAAACACCACCACTTTCAGACTCCAGAGAGAGAGCAACATCTTTTACTTCTTGGAAATCTTGAGCCTTCACTTGAATCTTAACTAACTCCCTATACTTCCAATGCAAGTGCATATTCTCCACTGTGCCGTCAAAAACCCCTCGCCTCCCTGAAAATGAACCATGGAATACGCATAGAAAATGTCAACAAACCAGATAACCATTGAAGTATAGACTTTTTAATAAGAAGGCACTTACCAAGTAGCAAGAAGGCCTTCATTTTCAAACCAAGTTTCCGAAACATGAATCTCTCTTCATCAGTCAGGCTTTGGGGATCAGCTGGCTGATTAGTTGGCTTCAAGAATGCTTCAACCTTAGACAATGTTTTTTCTGCTTTCATAAGTTTGCGCTCTGCCTGTTCAATATTAGAAAAACCTAGATCAATTAAGTAGTGAAATGGCTTTCCCTGCTAAAGAAAACTTTCATAATGTGAAGCATGTATTCTCAGCAAGGCAAGAACAGGCAATTGCAAAGGAACTGACAAAATAAGGTGACAACATGTCCCCCTGATCAACCAGTTGCTGGCTGGTGAAAAGTAAAGAATATGTATGAGGAATTATCAAATAAGAACAATCTTTTCCAGGTTTTGGACCCTTCAACAAATGAAAGTGCACAAATATTTTCACTAACTCACAAGATAGAGCTTTCTTTCGAGTTTTCTAACAAGGGCTGCATGCCTTGCTGCTTCCGCAGCTCTCAGCATCTTATCTCTGTCACCGTCTTCTTCTTCTTTGCCCCAACGTGTATCTGCTTCCAGAGTTTCAACAAGAGTTCCAGCAGTACCTGGTTGATCAATTGTTTCATAATTTGACACAGTTTCTGAAGAGGCTCTCAATCGGGCTTTCTCTTCTTCATCTTGCAGAGCTTTAACTAATCTCTCTCTTTCCAGCAACACTTCCGATACATCTGGAGACAAGAAGTCCTTCCCTCTATAAAACACGAGGAAATCCTTGTTTCTAGAAAGAATAGTGCCTCCTGTCAATTTCTGCAAGTGGACCACATATTCAGCCCATTTACGAAGTTGTCGTCTTACAGTCCATTAAGACATTTCTTTAACATGAAATCTATCAAGTTAACTTCTATAGAAAACACCTAAAAATCAATTGCTTATTCCTTTGGGTTTGCTACCGTATTGAAAACCACAAAAAAAAAAAAAACCAAGAGAAAAAAGATTCAAGCTATCTGATATAATACTTAAAGGGATATCAATTGAGCATATGATGACAACAATGTTAAAATTTTCTCTTTAATGTGTTGCAATAGCATGGGCAACTGACATTAAGACTTACCAACTTGTTTCTACGTGGTTTAATAACATTGGTTCAAATGCAAAAGCAAACAATAAACAATATAAAATCCATGCTACTGACCCCAGCATCATGGGATAAGGTGTTAGTAATGATGTACAATGTTGGTGGTAGGAGTGGAGTGATGATGATGATGAAGATAAACGGACCATGATTTTTGACACAAACAGAATAACTCTGGACATCCCAAATGCTGACATACTTCAAAAAGCAGGATAAGTTTGGAAATAAAAAATGAATAGACAAGGGTGAACTACAAATGGACGGGAATCATAGAATGATGTTAAGAAATAAAAAACTACACAAAGGTGAACCACAGAGTGAAGGCAATGAACTGAAAAGACGTTTTCAAAAGCATACTTTGATGTCTAAAGCCATTCTTTCACTAGCAGTAAGTTGCACACCCCGTTTTAGAGCGATCTTAGCAATAGAACTGCTCTCCCACAGCTTCACCATAGCCACTGCTAAGCCCTGGTGCTGTCTGCTTCTTCCTGTAACATAGATTGAGCAGAAGTTAATAGAGGTAAAGTAAAGAACATTGCAGCAAAATGTATCATTAGGAGAAAGCTTCAGAAGGAACATGTTGGCGTTCTTCCTTTGAGAAGAGATATACTGACGCAAGATGTGCACATTTTACCAACTATTTCCTAAAGAGCAGTTGAAGTATTTGCTAGTAAATATAGCACTGAATAGGTTAAAAGAAGTGACTTAAAAGTTCAGATTGTTCAACACACCTACTAACTATACAACATCTGTTTATTGCACAAAAAGCTAAGCACATAAATGTTCATAAAGGTAATATAAGCCAATACCAAATATAAAATTACAGGTTGAATAACAGACGCATGGCAAACTTCCAGAAGTAACGAGTGCCATATTTTGTCAAAAAGAGATGTGCAAATACCAACGGCAAAATGAGGAGGCAAGAATCTAGCAAGCCTTCGTAAGGCAGTCATTTCTCTGTTTCCTGGAGTAGACTTAACACCATATGGAAGGAGCCTGAAAGGTGGTTTATAGCCAGGAACCACACCAGGGAGCATATCGGCATCTACAGGTAACGGGCCATCTCTTGGCCAGTCTGTGTAACGTGGACCAAGGGTACTCAAGAGCTTGTCAATTTCAGTATCATATTTTACTTCTGGAGCAGATTGAGGTTCTTGCTTGTCTTTAACATCTGAGTCAAATTTTTTGTGAGGCTTCTGCATATGAGGATCTTGAACATTTTTATGCATCTCCAATGTTGCACGAGATTTATTAGGAATGTTATTCACAGTCCCATTTCTTTTACTTGGAAATTGATCCAAAGAGAGTTCATAGCTGACACCTCTATACAAGGCAACAGCCGTGCCAGATCTCCAAATTACCAGTCCTCCAGTCTTTCTCTGATTAAGATGGCACAAGCATCATTATTACATACTAAAGAGAAACAATGAAAAAGAAACGTTAAGATTGTGTCTAGGTCATCCTAACTCCATGAAAAGAGTTAAGAAAAATCATATTTTGTAGGCTTAGACCCCATAACCTTACTTAAGAAAATTTTGGAATAAAAATAGATGGTCACAAAATTAACTCGTAATCAGTTACCACCATTCGTACGATATAAAATCTTGCAAGAAGTTCCCAAGTTCGACGGTTGGAAACAGAACACATTCTGGTTTTCTCATATTTGAATCATGAAAATAAGAAAAGCCACTCCATTTCAATGTTCAAATACACAGCTTTCTACATTATTTGTCAGAGGCACCAATCAAAAGATTTCAACACATTTATTACACTCGCATTTCCCGATTTTTAATTAAAAATAAAATAAATAAATCACAAAAGAGTCGAAGCATCCATCTGCCTGAATTCGGGCTAATTTCCCACGAGGAAACCAAATAATACAAGAAATGCAGCAGAGAACTATAGGGAGTCAAATATCTCATCTTTCACATTTCCTTAAAACTCAAAGAACAACTAACAAAAACGAAGAATCCATGATTGCAACATACGGAACAAAATCATCGCATATTCAGATCCTACCAAGTTACACTAAACTACAGTGTACAATTTCAACATATTGAACAAAATTCTCACTTACTCAGATCCATCAGCAGGAGAATAAACTACTAACCTCCAGGATTTCATGCATCCTCTTCATGTTGAGGGCAGGTGGACCCTCGCATTTGAGCCTCACAACCTCACAGCTCTGCCACTTCTCATGCACCTTATCCACAATTGCCTGAGTGACACCAGCACCACCAACCTTAGTCTTCTCCTTCATCCGGATCGCCATGTTCCTCAACCTCCCCAGCTCAGACGTAGGCAGTGTCAGCTCCGCCAACGAGGTCTTGCTCCTCTGACTCTTTATCGAATGCCTCCCCACCTCTTCCTGCTTCTTCTCCCATGGGAACCGAACTCTCTCCCCATCCCCAAGTGCCCCAACATCCATACCCAATGGAGAACCAGCAGAGAACCCACCTCTTGCATTCGGCAGCACACCTTCCTCAACGTAGAAGATGTCCTCCACGGACCCCTTCTCTGGTGGTCTACGAGCAGTCCCACTCCCACCACCACCACCATCACCATCATCATCTACATACCCAAAGCGCTTCAATTTCTCAACAATCCGATCCATTGTGCTCCCTCCACCGCCATGGCTGCCACCAACTTCATCATCTCCGCTTGAATCCGCATCGCGAAGCCGATAATCCACCAAAGACTGCGGCTTTTTGGGCTGGTTCGGCCCCCGGCTCCCCTTCCAACCATCAATCCAATGCCTTGGCTCAAGAACCGGGCTTTCCGAATCGGCGTGCCTCCCGCCGCGGTAAGTGCACAACGGCTGAGGGGTCTCGTCGGCTTCCGCAGAGGGGATGGGTCGGAGCCGACCCAGCGGCGGAGGGGGAGAAGCAAAGAGCTTTGGAGGGGTGGAGGCGGAGTTGGGGCATGGTGTGGAAGGTGTCGAGGATGCAATGGGTGTGGTGGATATGGCGGCCGGGGACTGCCACAGACATGGTAGCAGGCTAGCAGCAAGAGGGGAGATGGAGAATCTGCAGTTCAGAGGAGGATGGGAATGATGGGTTTTGTGGAGGTTTTCGCCATGGGAGAGCACCACCAACAGAGATAACAGGGTAGGAAGATGGAAAAATTTTGGGTCCGCCCGGGAGCGACGCCAATGAGACGCCGTGCGTCTCCACCGTCGATTCCAGGGATGATCGACGGTGGAAACGCTCGGCGTCTCCATCGGCGTCGCTCCCTGGCGGACGCAAAACCCACTCTAGGAGATGATGATATCCTCTTCCCTTCTTCCTTCCTGGTTACATGTTACATGATAACATGATGACATTTAATTACTCATGTTAAATCGTATTATTTAACCTAATATGAGTAAATAGGATATTAAAAATGGTGATTAAAATTGGATTGCTAAGGATGGTAGCGGACCCATCCTTAATAATAACATAAAAAATATAAATATTATATAAAACATAAAAAATAAATAAATATTTTTAAAATATAATTTTATAAAACATTACTTATCCATGCCGTATATAATTCAAATATTAATTAATAAATTATATTCCATCTAAAACTACTTTTCGTCCGCACAAATTTTATAAACATTGAATTCATGAACTCATTTCTAACCGTGATCATATTTATACAATTATAAAAATATGTTTCATGGAGATATTTGGAACGTTTAATTCTCTTCAATTTTGAGTCTGAGTCAAGTGACGAGTCAAATTAAATTTTATTTATCTAAATTTACTTTTCTATTTATAATAATTATAATTTAAAAATAATTAAATTGGACAACAACCTACAATAAATTGTCTCCTTCGTTACAGGTGTACGTTATTGTTTTTGCTTTTGGGGAAAAAAATTAAAAAACAGCTTCTTCTCCATGAGCTGCCGCACCCTGGCTGCAAGCTTGTCACTGATCGTTATCATCATCTCCATGCAGTATTCCCTGAGCCACCAATCAGCCGGTGGTGAAGATGACAAAGAACCCATATTCACATGGTGTTTCTACTCCACAAACTCCACCTCCCCACTCTTCCACACCAACCTCAACTCCCTCCTGTCCAACTTGACCACCCAGGCACCCCTCAACATCACCACCTACGCCACAGCCACCGCCGACGACCTATTCGGCTTCGCACAGTGCATGTCAGCAGCCGCCGCCGACGACTGCCGCACCTGCCTTGCTCGGTCGGCGGCCGATATCGTCCGAGGATGCCCCGGCAAGAGCCACGCCATGGTGCTCCACCTAAACTGCATCCTCCACTACTCCAACGAGTCCTTCCTCGCCGAAATCCAACCTGACGTCATTATGAAAACCACGTCGGGCAACGACACGGCGGAGCCGACCGAGTTCAACGAGCAGTTGAGCAAGCTGTTGTTGGGGCTAACCAGCCGTGCTGGGGACGGTGGTGGCAACGATAGTAAGCCTGGTTCAAGGTTTGCAGTGGACATGACCAGGTATGGGGGCGGGTCTGGTAGGATATATGGGATGGCGCAGTGCACCAGAGACTTGTCGGGCAAGGACTGCTTCCTCTGCCTGCAAGAGGCCGCCGGAGAAATACCAGAGTGCTGCCAGAACAAGGAAGGGAGTGGTTTGTACTCGGCAAGTTGTGGTATAAGGTTTGATAAGTATGCATTCAGTCCGGCGTTTAGATCATTGGTGCAACTTGACCGAGTCCCTCCCTCTTCTCCTCCGTCTAAGATTGATCCCACAACAAGTGATAAGAAAGGTCGGTTGTTATGATCTTCGATTAAATTAATTAACCTCTTTTTTTGTTTGTTAATGATCCTGATCAGTCAATCCTAAGAATTGATTGTTGTCTATATTTTTTGTTTAATATTGTTGGTTCATGATCCTGATCAATCGATCCTATGAATTGATTGTCGTCTATATTTTCTGTTTAATATTGTTGGTTATTGCTCCTGATCAGTCGATTCTATGAATTGATTGTTGTCTATGTAAATATTAAAATGAGATGTTTTTGATCTTATGTGTTAACAAACCTTCACAAAGTGCGCAAAGAGGAGTATGTATACGGGGTTTCTCTCCATAAGAACATGTACAGGTAAACAGTTATCTAAAAAATAAAATTTTAGGAAACAAGTGACTGATATATTTATTTTTTCCAAACTAGTTATGATATTTTTTTCTTTTTAATTGTTTTTTCACCAAAGCAACATGTAAGTGATATATATATATTGAAGATTAAAAGAAGGGCTAATGTTTCTAGAAAGTTTTTCCTTTTTATGAGGTTTTTTGTTTTTTGTTTTGTAAAGGTGGACCCATCTTTTTGTATTTTATGTTATAGAGTCAAGCACGCAATGGTGGCATTAAGTGAGGTGCGGGGCCTTCTCAAAGAACTTGACATGTTGACTTGTTGATTTATTGAAATTAGTCTTGAGGAAAAGTGACTTCACACGGTATTATATTATTATATTATTAAAAGAGGAATACATCAAATTAATTTAATAAAGATAATAAAATATTCAAAAATTTTAATTAAATTAATCGAAATATACAGGCGGCCTGGTGATAAACTTTAATTTTACAGATAGTCCTTAGATAAATGAGAAAATAAATTAAAATGAGACTAACTAACATTTTCTAATGAGTAGAAATTTCATTTATGACATGTATTTGTGACTAGGTGTTTATATCGAGTAATAGATAGACTATTAATTCGTTGATAAGATCATATCCAAGCTTATTAAAAAAACTATCATGAAAGGCTATTGGTCTTATGCTTTATTTCTCTTCCCAAGTTCATCTCATTAGCAAAATGAATGTGCAAGCTTTTGACTAAGATAATGCGCAGGAAGCAAAAGCCATGGAAAGGTACTTGGTGCAGCCATAGGAGTTATTACTTCACTAATTCTACTTTTTGCAATTGGGTTCATCGGATTTGCTAGAAAGAAGCGGGGGAAAAGAAAAGGAGGTACGAGTTTTGCGCCTTTAGTTTGTCAATTTTTTTATAGAACAATGACATTCTCCTCTTACCACTTGTAGCTGATCTGTTTCTAATCATATGTAGTTTACTATTTAGATCAATACATATAATTAGCTTCCTGCGTCATGAGTTTATTTATGCTAAATACGGTACGACGTTTCAGGTGCAATGCTAGAGGAAATGGATGACTCAAAATCAGTTATTTTTCATCTACACGTACTCAAGGCTGCAACAGATGACTTTGCTGAGGCCAACAAACTTGGACAAGGTGGTTTTGGTTCTGTTTACAAGGTAAGTTGAGCATTATATATGAGATCCCATGTTACCCAAATGATGTCATGAAGATCAAAGTACTGTTCTATAAAGATCCTTTTTCTTCCACATATATCAGGGTACATTATCAGATGGGCAGGAAATAGCAGTGAAAAGGCTTCTTGCCACTTCCAACCAAGGCATGGAGGAGCTAATAACAGAAGTAGCCTTAGTGGCCAAGCTCCAACACAGAAACCTTGTCAAATTGTTAGGCTGCTGTCTGGAGAAGCAAGAGAAGCTTCTCGTCTATGAATATGTGCCCAACAACAGTCTGGAAAAGCTACTATTTGGTACATTTGAATCTTTTGCCTATACATATATACCTTTCTCTTCCTTCCGCAATGAACCATTTTAAGACGAATTGTAGAAATACAATTTTAATTTGACAGATCCAATCAGGAATTCAGAGTTACGATGGGCTCAAAGGTTTAAAATAATTAGGGGTATAGCCAAAGGCCTTCTCTATCTCCATGAAGAGTCTCGGTTGAAGATCATTCATCGCGATTTAAAGGCAAGCAACATCTTGCTTGATGCCAATTTGGTTCCTAAAATATCCGATTTCGGTCTGGCAAAGATGGTTTCCGCAGACCAAACACAAGGCAACACTGGCCGGGTTGCTGGAACATTGTAAGTTCACACCTGCATGCAGATCCTTTAACATGATAGGTTCTAATTTTATGGGATGAACATCAACCAAAAACTGTCGATTAGCTCGTAGCACAAACGTTAATATAGTCTTCTTAGAAAATTAGCTCCCATTCCTTTTGTATGACAATTTCCTCAAATGAATAAAAGTTTTTATTGTTGCATTGAACCTACATTATTGATGTCAGACTATGTTTTTGATGTTGTGTTGTGCAGTGGGTACATGGCTCCTGAGTATGCCATGAATGGTAATTTTTCTACTAAATCCGACGTGTTCAGCTTCGGAGTCTTGATTCTAGAAATCATTACCGGATGCAAGAACTCCAGTTTTAGCGAAGTCGAAGGGGCCATCGACCTCCTAGGTCATGTAAGTAATTTGCATTGAGTTACCGATCAAACGATGCGTGCAATAAGCAAATCATTATTAGACAGTAATGGGTAAAATAGCATGAGATGAACTGGTTGTGGTGTATACTGATCTAAATATATGCGTGACTTATATTCCCATTAGCTGAGATGCAAACATGACCAGAATATAATCACATGGTGTTCAAACAGGTTTGGAGGCACTGGACCGACGAGGGAAGTATAAGGAATTTGATTGACGAGAAACTCAGAGGAGACTACCACGTGGTAGAGGTATCAAGATGCATTCACATAGGTCTGTTGTGTGTACAACAGGACGCAGCGAGGAGACCCAACATGTCGACGGTGGTAATCACGCTCAGCAGCTTTTCCATTACCCTCCCAATACCTTCACCCCCGGCTTTTTGTGCTGGCTGGGGTAGTTTCCCTTCTTTCACCAATATCGGCCAAGACTCCACGTCATCGGCGGACAATCACAACGACAAAGGCAAAATCTAATCATCAAGAGGTTGAGTGAACCCAAAAAAACAAAGAGGTGTAGATATAAATCAGCCTATTGATATTTGTTAAAGGTTGTGTCATTTTTAGAAGAATGAGCGTGCTATGGGTGAATGTTACACTGTTAAAACTCCTCTAAATGAGTGTGCTATGGGTGGATGTTGTTGCAAAAAAGGGTGATAATAGGGAACAAACTTGCTCCAACGGCCTTTGTGACTTGCTATTCCAATTTCAAGCCATGGTGCCTACGTTCAACTCGACGTTCATAAGTAATAGTGTCGATCCCCTTATCACCAGAGCCCTTCAACACTTCCACTATCAACACTTTAATATTTTATATTTGAGCAACTGGCCGGCAGAGCATTGTTGCTCAAAGAATATTAATACAACTTTTTTTATCACAAACACAACCCAAAAAAAAACATTATATTAAACCTTAAAATACATTTGGTAGTGGATAAGTAGAATATATTATACCAAACCTTATTTACCTTGTCAAAAAATTACATTCTCGGCTTCTATATATCCCAGAGAAAATAAAGTTATACTTCTTACAAATTATATATTGTCTAGAAGATGGCACAAAGTCATCGAATTTTTTATTTGATTTTACTTAAAGTCGAGAATATCAATTTTTTCTTGATCAATATTCCAAACTACAGTTATAAAAATATTAAATTATAATATTCCCTAACTAATATTGACGCTGTGAGATAGAACGTGAAAACTAAACACGAATAATTTGGTTAGATAAGCTCTTGATGGGATGTAAATTATCCGGACATGTCTCTGATCATAATTATTTCGATGGTTCTAATTTTTTATTTGTCGTTTCTGTTGAAAAGTAATGGTGTGAAAATGGTCTTGAGTCTTGCCTCGCTATATACGTTCTGATCTTCAATCTAAAATTCCACAACATCAGTGATCACATGCCAAGTCTTCCACGACTTGACCAGTCACGAATTGACTTGTCAATTCCGTGGAAACCACTGCGAAAGTGCATTTCAAAGAGAACCTTAATATACAAGGGTATTCAAATAAATAATAATAATAATAATAATAATAATAATAATAATATAATTAAGGGAAAGTTGGATGCATGTGAGCAGGTGATCGCAAAGCAACGTATTTACTATTTGATATTATTAGTCATAGTTAACTTGGTAATTACCATTCTTTTTTGTCATCCACCTATTAAAATTCTAAAGAATAAAAGTCGGATTCCATATATATCATACCTAGCTCAAGACTAATATATATCCACAGTCATAGTTAACTAACGTTCAAACAAATTTAGTGGCTCACCCGGCAATGCATTGTAAGATTTAATTAGCCCTTTAATGAATTAGTAAGACGTGCATATGGGGGAAATGTCTCAATAGAAATCCCTTGTTTACCACCAAAACTTACCCCTCTTCACTAATTTGATTTTAATTTTGGTCCAAAAAAATTGTCATGCAAACATAAACAAAATGGCGCATTAAATAAGCTAATCTAACTCAAGGTTAGGGAAATTTGGGAGGTGAGCGTTAACATTATTCATATCTCAATGTCATGTATGTATACTGTTTCTTATTTTAAAAGCTTATTATAAATAAGTAGTTGGTTTCAATGGCCAGCAAGAGATCATTTCTAAGATTTGTTCACTCTTCTCTTCTTTGAGTTTACACTTTAAACAGCCCAAAAGAGAACAGCCATGGATCAGCAGCACTCCGGCTCTATGCTCATACCAGTTGCCTTAGTACTACTACTCCTTGTGATCTTCACACCCTTGAGCCTTCAAGACGACCGAGACCGGACCTTCAGCGACTGCTACAGCACTGAAAACTCCACCACCACCCCCTCCGCCTTCACCACCAACCTCAACACATTCCTCTCCAACCTCACCTCCCAGCTGACCTTCCTCAACTACTACCCCACCTTCTACAACGCTTCCGTCGGTGCCCCAGGCCCCGGCGCCGTCTTCGGCTTCGCGCAGTGCATATCGGCCGGCACCGCCGGCGACTGCCGCGACTGCCTCCGCGGGGCGGCGTCGGAGATCCTCCAGCTCTGTCCACGCAGCAAAAAGGCCTTCCTCCTCCACACATACTGCATCCTCCGCTACTCCAACGAGTCCTTCTACTCCAAGCCCGACCAGAGCATAAGAGAAGTGCTCTGGAGCTCCAACAATTCCACGGACCCGTGGTCGTTCAACACCAAGATGGCGGACTTGATGGGGAAGCTGTCACCCATGGCTGCCTCTTCCGCCTCCAAGATAGCTCTGGGCTTCATCAAGTTCGACGACTACGCTAACATATATGGGATGGCGCAGTGCACTAGGGACATATCTAGCAACGATTGTCTCATGTGTTTGATGAATGCAATCGGGTATGTACCGTTCTACTGCCGGACTAGGAAGGGTTGCACCGCATATGCACCGAGTTGCAGTATAAGGTACGAGAACTATGTGTTCACGGCGGCGTTCAACACGAGCACAGACGTACTCGCCCTGCCTCCCCAACCCCCGCAAGCAGCCTCTAATTCCTCCCCTCCTCCTCTTTCAGAGGTAGGCGTCCTCCCTGCGGCTGCTCCCTCCAAGTCCGATGGTACGTATGGACATGATTTTAATGTGTACGTATATTCTTTTAATTAGTTCCCATGATCAAATTTTCTATTTATCAGGATTTATCATTCATGTTAAGTAGATATATACTTATATATATATGCTGTATAAGATTTTGTGTCAATTAATTTAATTTGTCTGAAATGGTCTGTTTATATATATATATATATGTTTGTCCCATGCTCGAATAAAAAAATGAATTGACATTAAAAATATCTGGCCATGAAAATTTACCACTTATAAATATGTGTATAGGTCTTAGTTCAAGAATTATATCTTTGTTATAACTAAAAGTTTTCGATACTAAGTGGAAGAAAAAAGATTGATTATTGTTATGATTGGCTAGATTAGAGAGTTGATGGTAAGTTGGAGTCAAAAGCTTTGTGCTAATTTTCGGAGACGACTCAAAGTCGTGCCACGGCGTCCCTCGTCTCTTGACCCCCAAGCTTCAGATCTTGGGGGGAAAGGCTTTCGATTTATGGTCTCATATTTTAACAAGGGAAAATTATCAGAGGAAATTAGACTTATTATTGCCTCATCTTCTTTATGCAGGAATTACTGCTCGACAAACAAGGATTATAATTGCGGTTGCAGTGTCCGCGGCAGCTATAGTATTTGCTCTATTAATCGCCATTTGGTGTTTCTGGAATATAAAAAGAAACTACAAACAAAGGACAAGCAGAGAACCAGGTAAAAAAATGGGTATACAACAGCCCAAAGATTTTCGCCTATAATATATATCTCATTATATGCTTTGCCAAAATTTGTAAGCATGGATGGATTTCATACGCATGCCCAGTTTCGCACATAGTTGAATTTCATATGGTTATGTACACGCATTAATCATGATAACTAATCGTTTGGATTGGGCTGCCTTCTCTGTTTCAGATGCTACAGTACATGATATTGGCGAGGATACTGGTGATTATAAAATTGGAATGGACATCGATGAATCAAAGTTCATACATTTTCGTCTGGATGAACTCAAAGCGGCAACAAATGGTATGTCTAATGAAAACAAACTTGGGCAAGGCGGATACGGAAGTATTTACAAGGTATGTATATATGCATCAAATTTTATATGTTAATAAGGACGTACGTACCTCGTGCATGTAAAATAATAATTAACAGCTTTAGTTTTTACCCTATTCCTTAGTTTACAGTCTTTCGTCAATAAATACATGCAAGTGATCTCTAGTTGTTGAACTGTATATCTGTATCAATTTGGTTTAAATAATAAATTAAGATCATCACTCGCTTGTTTGCCAAAAATGCATTTCACAGGGCAAATTATCGGATGGAAAGGAAGTAGCAGTCAAGAGGCTTAACACCACATCAAGTTCAACCCAGGGGAAAGCAGAGTTGGAGAATGAGATAGCCATAGTTGCTAAGCTGCAGCACAAGAACCTTGTCCAGCTTCTGGGCTGCTGCTTAGAAGATGGGGAGAACCTTCTTGTCTACGAATACATGCCCAACGAAAGCCTTGAACATTTCATCTTTGGTGATCTGCTATATATACATCTTCTTCTTCTTCAACAGTCTTTCTAGTCTATTAAAATCAGTTAAATTTTGAAAACAAATTTGAGTACTGTTCTAATTATTTGATATTTATACAGATCCCATTAAGGGTGCAGCTTTGCAGTGGAAATGTAGGTACACAATCATTGAAGGGGTGGCAAGGGGGCTTATGTACCTCCATGAAGATTCACGACTTAGAATCGTTCATCGTGATTTAAAAGCTAGCAACATTCTTCTGGACGCTGATATGAACCCTAAAATTTCAGACTTCGGCCTTGCAAAGATCTTTGATATGGATCAGACTGGTGGCAGCACGAAACGGATTGCTGGGACATTGTGAGTTCCTAGCTACTTATCCGCGGATAATTCCAAATTATGATTTAGTGCTTAATCGACAATATTCATGTTCCATTGAGCCAATTATTAGTTATATCAAGTCATTATAATGTGTGCCTTAATTTCAATTTGTTGTTTTGGCAGTGGATATATGGCACCCGAATACGCATTGCATGGTCGATTTTCAACTAAATCGGATGTTTACAGCTTTGGTGTCTTGGTTATAGAGATTATTACGGGACGAAAGAACAGTAGTTCATGCGAACCTGATGGTGCAAACGACCTCTTGAATCAAGTAATTAGCCATATGCATTCAATTATTAAATATACCTACATATATATAAATTTCTAGTTGTTTACTTATAATTTGCATGTTAATGGGGATCAATTATTATAAATTTGGTGGGCATGCAGGCTTGGAAACATTGGAGAGATGGAACTATAAAGGAGATGATTGATGGAAGTTTGCATGAGGGGGAGTACTTGGTAAGAGATGTTGCAAGGTGCATTCACATTGGGTTATTATGCGTTCAAGACGAAGCAGTTAGGAGGCCGAATATGTCGAGTGTAGCAGTAATGCTAAGCAGTGATTCCATCACCCTTCCAATTCCATCGCCACCAGCATTTCATGATGGAAGACATCAAGTGTCTTATACCAACAGCCAGGACCATTCTGTCGATGAAGCATCAATGAGTGGCGTGGATCCTAGATAATTGACGAAGCTATATATATATATATATAAAGAATATAATGCAGGAATATTGAAGCAGCCGGCCTAATATATACATAAATATTCTGAAAGTTTATAACGGGCGGATAGCATATTAAACATGATATATATGCTTATGAATAAGCTCGCGTTGTAATTGATTAAGCATTATTATATATTTAGACCTATCAATTTAATAGCAAAAATATGGAGTGATATATATCTGAGATGTGTATGTTGTTGAACTAGTAATTGATAACATGCTTTTTACATATAGTATGCAAAGTGAACTGCCAACTTAACGAGACACCAATGGAAATGTTGCCGAACATTATGAATCCCGAGACAAGTCTCTCATCTATTTTATATTATTGTGTCTAGCCATTAAGTTATTATTACTCTATAATTCTACAAATCTAAATCAGCTCTGATATGTGATCAAATGATCTCCAATTGATATGTGTTTAAACAAAAATAAATTCATATTATCAACAACTACGAACAATTATCATTGTTTTTTGAAAAAAAGAGAGCCAACTTGTTCATATTAATAAGTCGTAACAGCGCAAACAAGGAAAAACCACTAACAGAAATAAAACAAGCAATGACCGCTAACAAGATCATAATTATTATCTTACAAACTGGCAATTTAGAAGCCTGTGTGGAAAGATCCCACCCTGCCCAAAACTTCGACGCAAGGTGAAAATAAAAATGATCTATTTGTGTTTTATATGCGAGGGGACAGCCAATATTGTAAACATCTTGACGTGGTCATCGTGATGTTCAAATAAAATGTGGGATTACGTGAAGGGAGAAGAAATGACATAGCAACTGCTCCAACTTGATCTTCTTTTAAGTTCTCTCCCAGCAAATAAAAAAAGACAGTCAGGCAATGATTGTGGCCGGCAGAAATGAAATAAGGTGGCAAAAGGCCATAACTTCCGGGAGACGGCAGTCTCCGAGGAAGAAAAATAAAAGAATGACTTGTTTGGCTAGTTTATATAAAAAATGGGTATATTTTGTTTCCAAGACATGGAAACGTGCACTTAGAAAAAGTCTTGATCTTCTTTAAGTTCTCCAACAAATAAAAGACAGTCAAGGCAATGATCGTGACCGGCAGAAATAAAATAAGGTGGCAAAAGGCCATATCTTCCGGGAGACGGCAGTCTCCGAGGAAGAAAAAATAAAAGAATGACTTGGAGACGGACTTTCCTAAGTGCACGTTTCCATGTCTTGGAAACAAAATATACCCATCTTTTATATAAAACTAGCCAAACAAGTCTCCATCATGTTTGGCACATTGAATGTTAATTCCTACCTAACACTCTGAGTCATGTAAGTTATCGACTTTTTGTCTTATAATTTCTCGAGGGAAAAGATATTTGTGGGGGTGACTTTATGAAATATTTCTTGTAGCAGCTCTGATCTAGGCTATCAAATATAATCTAACGGTCTATATTTGTTATCTTAAAAAAAAATGTTCCCTCCTCTCTCCCACTGTAGTCCACGCCGTTACCGCTGTGCTCCCCTGCTGGTGCCTATGCCCACCGCTAAGCCCCCGCTTGCACCCTCAGCCACTCTCACGCCCATGTGCCCCCATCCGCATTGCCGAAGGCTTCTGTCGCACCCATGCTCGACGCATTGCCATCGTTCCTCCTCGTCGCACCCATGCCTGGAACGTCGGCGACACGTCGGGAATGGGCGTGGGTATGGGCGTGGCAGAGGAGCAAGGGCGGCGTCACCATAGACGTGGGCACGGGTGGGGTTGCGAGGGGCATGGAGGCGCGGCGACAAGGGCAAGGGCGTGGGCGTGGGCGCGGAGGACAGCGGCGAGGAAAATTTCCTCCTCCCTCTCGCCAATGCCCAGATCTCTTTTCTTAAAAAACTTCCCCTCCTCCCTCCCGCCATCACCGCCTTGGCCATTCGCCGCCATAGTGCTCCCCGGTCGGCCCCCGCGCTCATCACTGAGCTTCTGCCCTGCCCTGCTCGCGCTCACGCCCATCGGGTGTGGGCGCGGCAAGGAGGAATGGTGACAGCATGTCGGGTGTGGGCGCAGGCATAGGCGTGGCAGAGGAGAAAGGGCAGCCGCACCGCGGGCATGCGCAAGGTGGAGGGTGGTGGCGCGGGCATGGGAGCGGGCGCGGGTGTGGAAGGGGGTGGGGGCGCAATGGCATAGGCAGGGGTGCGGGGACTAGTGGGGGGGGGGAGGGGGTGGTAGGGTACGACGAAGAGGGTGAGGGCGTGGGCGTGGCGGTCCATCATAAGGACGGAGGTGGCAGCAAGTGACGGCCAAGGATGAGGAGGCGACGAGTAGTGGCTAGCGACAGTCGGGGATATATATATATATATATATATATATATATATATATATATATATATATATATATATGAGGAAAGTTAGTCCGTGTCGGGTATAGAAAAAGTTTTATCCGCCCTCAGTATTGAGGCCGTTCGATTACAAAGATGGCCTAGATCTAAAAATTAATCTGGGCCGTCCGATTAGAAAGACAGCCAAGATCATATTTTAAAGGAAGCAAATTTAGACTGTCCTTGTAATCGGATGGCCAAGACGTGCTGGGTACAAAAATTTTTTTAGTCCCCGGTACGGATAACCAATATATATATATATATATATATATATATATATATATATATATATATATATATATAAAACATACGAACGAACGCACAGCTTGTTTAAAGTGCCGTGCGCTCATTTTTGCCATTGGATCTTAACAAGAATCCACCGCTCTGATTAAATGACCAAGTTTTCCTATTCTACCCTGTGGTATCTTCTAGATAAGAGTAGTGTTATTCCATTGTCACCTAGGCCCCTTGGCCTCGTCTCCTCCTCCGGCAACCTCTACTGCACGAATCGGCCGATTCCGTGCGGAATCGGCCGATTTAAATCAGATCGGCATCGCGCCGATCCGATTTCGGGGGCCGAATCGGTCACCGAATCGCCCGAGTTCGGCCGATTCCGACCGATTTAACTCGGAATTGGAATCGGCCGATTTAAATCGGAATCGGTTTTTTAAGAAATTACTAAAATACCCTAGGTATGATTTTTATTAAATTATTTAAGCATGGGTAAAATGGTAATTTAGATTTTAAAAACCTAAAATCAAACCCGCTCCCCCACACTGCCGCCGCTCGTCCGCCCGCCGCCGCCCCGTTTCCGCCCTCCGCCGTGCATCCCCGACTCCGGGCTCGCCGCCGATCGGGCTGCCGACCTCGCCGCCGACCTCGCAACGTCGCCGCCGACGTGTGGCCGGACCGAATCGGGCTGTGACGCACTAATCGCCGCCGACTCCGGGCCGCCGACTATTCGTCCGACCAGGCTGCCGACATCCTCCGACATCGCCGCCGCGAGACTCGCCGCAGACCGGGCCGCCGCCGGCGACGGGGGTAAAGAGCGGAGGGTGACATACTCGTAATTAAAAGTTGACTCGAGTCTAACTCGAGTTAAAAATAATAATTAATTCTAAATAATTTTAAAAAATCTTTAAAAATATTTAAAAATATCATAAACTATAATACATAGAATAATATCAAAATAACATCAATACCTAATCTTAATATATTTATATCATGAATTGTCAAATTATTATATATGACCAATTAAACTAATTTGGACCGATTCAACTGAACCGATTCCTGGCCGATTCAGACCGATTCCGATTTCGATTCTGACTCCCTGGAAAACCGATTCCGATTCCGATTCCGATTCCGATTTCGATTCTGACCCCTGAAAAACCGATTCCGATTCCGATGCAACCGTGCCGGCAACATGCATCTTAACCATTAGCTTCCACCTGGGTTTCGATCGAGGAGCTTGTCCCCAATACTGCATTAAAAATAAAGTCGAAGGTATTTTTGGCAGGCCGTCTTCGACGAATATTATCTGTTCTTCGTGAAAAACTAGCTCTAAATAGCAAGATTGAAGCGCATCAGGCGCTATTGGATCTAAAGATTTCATCTTTCTTTGTCACCTCCATCATTTCATCTTCCCACTTTCAAGGAGTACCTTTGTCTTGTCTCCTGAAAAAATCTCTTTTTAGTTCAATTCTATGAATTCATGTGAAGTTCAGACATCCAAAATTCTTTGTTGATTTTATCTGTAAAGTTCAGATTTATGGTCGTGCTTGCAAAGGATTAACTAGTATGAGTGGTTGCACATGTTATCAATGAAATTGAGAAAAAAATTGGGTGATATGATAAATAAAAGAGATTATAATATTGAGGAGAAGAAGTGTGTGGATTATGCAAGCTGGAATTTTGACGGGGAGCGCTTTGTCTATCGTGCTTGAACCGAAGATCTTTGGTCGTGGGAAAGGAACCAGTAGATAAATAAACCTGTAAACCCGACTGGTAGAATGAGATGGAGAGGAAGACTTGGCACAGGGAAGAAATGGTTGGGCAGATTGAGAAAAAATGATACTAACAATAGCCTTAGATTGTATTTTTAGATCTAACACAAGGAACAGATGCACCTCCTGTTATTAAAAGAGTGGTGCGGTTCGTCGGTGAAATTTATACATACTCTTACTTGTCTAAATTCACTTTTATATTTATCATAATTATAATTTTAAAATAATTGAATGGTACAACAACCTCCAATAAATTGTTTCCTTCATTACAGGTATAAGTCAATGTTTTTGCTTTTGGTACAAAAACGAAAAACCAGCTCCTTCTCCATGAGCTTCCGAACTGCAGCCTTCTCACTAATCATTATCATCATCTCCGTGCAGTATTCCCTAAGCCTCCAATCAGCCGGTGGTGAAGATGACAAAGAGCCCATATTCACATGGTGTTTCTACTCCACAAACTCCACCTCCCCACTCTTCCACACCAACCTCAACTCCCTCCTGTCCAACTTGACCACCCAGGCACCCCTCAACATCACCACCTACGCCACAGCCACCGCCGACGGCCTATTCGGCTTCGCACAGTGCATGTCAGCAGCCGACGCCGACGACTGCCGCACCTGCCTTGCTCGGTCGGCGGCCGATATCGTCCGAGCATGCCCCGGCAAGAGCCAGGCCATGGTGCTCCACCTAAACTGCATCCTCCACTATTCCACCGAGTCCTTCCTCGCCCAAATCCAACCTGACATCATGAAGAGAACCCCGTCGGGCAACGACACGGAGGAGCCGACCGAGTTCAACGAGCAGTTGGGCAAGCTGTTGACGCGGCTAACCAGCCATGCAGCTTATGGGGACGGTGGTGGCAACGATGGTAAGTCTGGTACAAGGTTTGCAGTGGACATGGCCACGTACGCGGGCGGATCTGATAGGATATATGGGATGGCGCAGTGCACCAGAGACTTGTCCGGCAAGGACTGCTTCCTCTGCCTGCAAGAGGCCGCCGGAGCGATACCAGAGTGCTGCCGGAACAAGGAAGGGAGTCGTGTGTACTCGGTAAGTTGTGGTATAAGGTTTGAAAAGTATGCATTCAGTCCGGCGTTTAGATCATTGGCGCAACTTGACCGAGTCCCTCCCTCTTCTCCTCCTGCATCAACAAGTGATAAGAAAGGTCATCCTTTTGACTAAATCAAATACCATGTTTTTTGCAATGTTTGCTAATTAATTAATGATGATTCATTGTGGGATGTATGTATACATATCTTGTGGGACGAGCCTGAAAAATTTTGTCAACATTAAAAAAAGATGTGATACGTCTTGACATAAAATAAATAGTATTAATCACTTGACACTTCGAAATTAAAGGAATGTCATAATTCTTACATGTGCCGTGGCTGGCATAAAATATTGACAAAATGCCAATAACTATAGCTAGCGTCTTGTTATAGATGAAACCTTGCTACGTTTACGACACATTTCTCGAGTTTGGGACCTCTGGGTGTGTGTATTCGATGAGATCATATCCAAGCTTCTGGAGACATATATCATAAAAGAGCTTTTTAACTAAGATAATATGCAGGAAGCAAAAACCATAAAAAGATAATTGGAGCAGCCATGGGCGCTATTGCTTCCCTAATTCTACTTCTTGCAATTGGGTTCACGGGATTTGCTAGAAAGAAGCTCGTGAAAAGAAAAGGAGGTACAAGTTTGGCTCCCTTAGTTCGTCAATTTTTTTATAAAACGTTGACAGTGTTCCTCTTACCACTTCTACCTCTGTTGCTAATCATATGTAGTAATTATGATAAATACGGTCTTATATATCGTTTCAGGCACAATGCTAGAGGAAATTGATGGCTCAAAATCAGTTCTTTTTCATCTACACGTACTCAAGGCTGCAACAGATGACTTTTCTGAGGCCAACAAACTTGGACAAGGTGGTTTTGGTTCTGTTTACAAGGTAAGTTGAGCATTAGATATGAGATCCCATATTGCCCAAGTGATGTACATGACGATCAAAGTACTTTTCTATAAAGATCCTTTTTCTTCCACATATACCAGGGTTCATTATCAGATGGGCAGGAAATAGCAGTGAAAAGGCTTCTTGCCACTTCCAACCAAGGCATGAAGGAGCTAATAACTGAAGTAGCCTTAGTGGCCAAGCTGCAGCACAGAAACCTTGTCAAATTGTTAGGCTGCTGTCTGGAGAAGCAAGAGAAGCTTCTCGTCTATGAATATGTGCCCAACAACAGTCTGGAAAAGCTACTATTTGGTACATTTGAATCTTTTGCCTATACATATAGACCTTTCTCTTCCTTCCGCAATGAACCATTTTAAGACGAACTCTAGAACTGCAATTTTCATTTGACAGATCCAATCAGGAATTCAGAGTTACGATGGGTTCAAAGGTATAAAATAATTAGGGGTATAGCCAAAGGCCTTCTCTATCTCCATGAAGAGTCTCGGTTGAAGATCATTCACCGCGATTTAAAGGCAAGCAACATCTTGCTTGATGCTAATTTGGTTCCTAAAATATCCGACTTCGGTCTGGCAAAGATAGTTTCCGCAGACCAAACACAAGGCAACACTGGCCAGGTTGCTGGAACATTGTAAGTTCACACCTGCTTGCATATCCTTTAACATGATAGGTTCTTATTTTATGGGATGAACATTAACCAACAAATGTCGATTAGCTCGTAGCACAAACGTTAATATAGTCTTCTTAGCAAATTAGCTCCCATTCCTTTTGTATCACAACTTCACAATATAGGTACAAGTATTTCTGTTGCATTGAACTTACAGTATTGATGTCTAACTATGCTCATGATGTTGTGATGTGCAGTGGGTACATGGCCCCTGAGTATGTCATGAATGGTAATTTTTCTACTAAATCCGACGTGTTCAGCTTCGGAGTCTTGATTCTAGAGATCATTACAGGTCGCAAGAACTCCGATTTTAGCGAAGTCGAAGGGGCCATCGACCTCCTAGGTCTTGTAAGTAATTTGCATTGAGTTACCGATCAAACGATGCGTGCAATAAGCAAATCATTATTATATAGTAACGGGCAAAATAGCATGAGATGAACTGGTTGTGGTGTAACTGATCTAAATATATGCGTCACTTATATTACTTGACCAGAATATAATCATATGTCGTTCAAACAGGTTTGGAGGCACCGGACAGATGAGGGAAGTATGAGGAATTTGATTGACGAGAAACTCAGAGGAGAATACCACGTAGTAGAGGCATCAAGATGTATTCACATAGGTCTGTTGTGTGTACAACAGGACGCAGGGAAGAGACCCAACATGTCGACGGTGGTAATCATGCTCAGCAGCTTTTCCATTACCCTCCCAATACCTTCACCGCCGGCCTTTTGTGCACACTATTTCCCTTCCATAGATAGTGCTTCATTCCAATCGGCAGGAGTACGACCCGGCCACACATCATTGTATGAAGCTTCAATCACTGAGTTAGATCCTCGATGAAGACCTTCACGCGCATCCGAGGATAATTATGAACAAGAATAAACATACTCCGTTCTAATCAAACAAGACGTCTACTCACATTCGAAATTTTCAAGTTCAGCAATATGAATTTGTCAGAATGTAGGGGAATCTTCTAAGAAAAATGTTACATCTCTGTAATTGACAAGATTTTTATTGCCATGAGCTCAAGAAATTTGAAACACTTAAGTGTTGCCAGAAGAAATTGGCAAAGAGAATGAAAATTTCAAAGAAAAATTTACAAGAATGAGTACCAGAATAACAAAGTCAAAACTCCTCTAAATGAGTGTGCTATGGGTGGATGTTGCATTGTTGCAAACAAGGGTGATAATAGAGCAATAGCCTTTGCGTGTTGCTATTCCAATTTCAAGCCATGGTTTCATCACTCCATTGTAGTGGATAACTGCTGCCTTCTCGATATCCCTAACCCAGCGTTGAATCTTTCATTCCTAGCCCTCGAATGTGCCAACTTCGGTCCAAAGCTATAACATGGTTGTCAAATGTCACCATACCTATGGGTGTACTCCCATCCTTCCACAACTGCCTTTGTCTTCCCTACAACCACAGGGCACAGCGCACATAGTGAAGATCATGTATGTTCTTGCAGCGAAGCAAATTATGCTTTACAAGATAAGCATTTGGAAACTAAAATTCTAATTATTACTAACACAACAAGGAATTATTCTAGCATGTACAAAGCAGACAACATGAATGTACATACATAATAAACCAAATTAATCCCAGGATAGTGCACAAAAAATTTTCACATGAAGACTCGGAGAAAAGAAACCACAAGCATAATACAAGAAATCACAACTAGATTAAACTTTATAAACAATTAAGAAAATTAATATGTTCCACAATGGTTCCATGCATGTTAATCTGAAATTAAGCAAGAGAGATTTGCAAAACCATGCAAAAGCTCTTTTGACATTTTCCTAAACTGATTAATACCAATTGCAACCATTGGTGGTACACGTCCCTAAGAGCAAGCCTCCTCCATTGTTCCAAATCAAATATATTCATTCCAAAAGCCCAAGTGCATGCTTTGGCATCAATATTCTTTGAAAAATTGACAAGTACATCCATTGGCATAAAGAACCCATGCACATCATCGCCACACACTTCAACAGCTCCCACCACTTTTCCCTTCATATTTAATTTCCACAAAGCACTGAGATCTTTCTGTACAACCACATCATGATCAAGAAATACAATCTTATCCAGTTGAGGGACGAGTTCAGGTAAATAGACACGTAAATAGTTCAATGGTGATTTAAATCGAGGGTCCTGTGAATATCACTGTGTCAGTATAGAACTAGGGTATGCAGAAGTTGGCTTAAAATCATCCACGCTCAATACTTCAATGGTGGCTTTTCCAGGTAGATAAAAACCACATACTTATTGCTGGAAGATTTACTGAATCAGTCACAACATGAAACACCACTTTCTCTGGTGCCTAGAAGAAAATTCATCCCCAATCCAACATGTTACAATGGTCAAAAGTATGATATTAGTTATATATTAAAAACAAAAAAGAAAGAAAAATAAAACTCAAACAATATAAGTCCCAAGATCCACCAATATCACATCCACAACTACCCTGCTAAAGAGGTAAAAACTGCAAATAGCATAAGATATATCCAGCAAATGCTATTATTGTTTTCAAAACTTAACAACTAGCTAATTTAAATATAGATAATCGTTGTACAGGTTCTGTCCCATTTCATATATAAGACATGTCAAAACCATACAAGCATTGCCTGGCCAAATATCTTCTTTAACAAGTTCAAAGTATTCTTACCTTTGACGATTAAACCTTAGAATTAACTATAACTGCGCAAGCAAGAAGGTTGTCAGAGAATACTGCATAATGATATAATTCACGCCATTTCAACTTCTGTTTCTTAGTGAACCATCTCTGTTCAGGTTGAAGAGCAAAGTAGTCAGCTGTGAACTTCAACGACAAGCAGTGTAGACCTTTTGGAAAAGTCCTCGCAGCTAGCTGTGTTAAATAATTTGCCTGAATTCTTTGTGTTCTCAGTTGTTCCTCCAAGTTAGCAGGCATGGCTCGAAGCTTTGATGACAAGGGGGAACAGTCAGAGTAAATGCAACCGGCTTTTGCTAACATGCTTTCCATAGACCTCATTCTCTGCAAAGCTCTAGAAAAATTTCTAAGTCTTCAAATACGTTCTCACTAACATTCTAAAAGGCTAATGAATATTTAAAATACATTAAAAATATTTTTGCATTTGCAGATTACTCATTCCTTTTAGGCCAGTCTGAAATTGAATACTTTCCCCCAAAATTTTTTGGAAAAACAAAAATGTCAAGCCAATTAAATGAATAGAGAACTAATCAGTTTAAGCTCATGATATTTCAGAGTCATCAAATTGACGATTTCAGAAGGTTCCCAAGCCTAGGCAGTTTGCAATTTGCTCCTTACAAAGAGTTACAATCTAATATTACATCTGACTGCTTATGAGTGTACCTTCTATGCAAATCTGAATCTTTCTTGCCTCACCAATTGCACATTCAATTTCTTTCATTCTTGTATGCAAATCTTTCACAAAATGAGAATTGCTGTTTGGTGGATCAAACTTCAAGTACGCTTTGGCCAGGATTATTTGATCTTTCATCATTCTTATCATCTCATCAGACTGCTTCCTCAAATGAGCCTTTTCCATTGGCTTTCGTTGCCCCTGTTAGATATAAGAAGAATATAAACACTTCAGCAACTACTGAAAAAATTCACTCAAGTTTCTGTATGACCTCAGAAATGTGTTGATTAGCAAGCCAACAATATAACAAAAAAACATATCAGAATCTAAATATTTACTTTACCTACTGAAGGCAGATCATTTTTAGCGTTCATTCCAATTCTACTCCTACCATGTCTTCCTTCATCAACAAAAATGGAACCTACAAAACAAAAACATTGACGCCACCAGCTGACAACTAACAAGCCCATAAATGGCAGAACGCATTCTCCAAAAGGAATCAAGAACGTTAGACCTTACCTTTCCTTTGGGACAAACTGTCACCCACCCCAACACCCTTCTTCTCACCATAAATCCTATTATCTACAGAACTAAATTGCTCACCTTTACACACAATGCGTAATGGTTCTTTCACATCACTTCCATCTTCCTGAAATCAAACACACATATACGAAACTTCATCCACCATTCAAAATAAACAAAAACCATAACATATCACCGATAAAAATCTGCTCTCTTTAAAAAAAGCTTCTTTTTTCCTTGCAACGAGGAATAGCACAACACATTCTTATCACAAAAATCATTAATTGGTCCATTAACATACGCATTACGTGTATCGCTTGAAGCCCCTCAACGTCAAGCTAATGCGCCTACAATTCACACAACAATGCAACCAACAAATTATCAAAAAGATACCAAATTTTGTCCTAAAAAACCCCAACACCAGAATCAGACCAAATACCACCAAAAAACCTTCAACCCGAAGCGACCGGAGGAACGAGTATCGTACGCATCTGAGAGAGAGAGGGGAGCTTGTGGTGCAAGAGGAGAAGGGGGAAGAGGACGGAGAATCCCGCTGCGCGTCCCGCACGCCACCCGCAGCATTTCCAGCACCTCCGCCGCTGCCGCCGCCGCCGCCGACGGTCTCCAACGCCGCGTCTTACCAAAGGCGGCATTTCGGGGAGGGAGACATTTGTACGGCTCGATTGATCGTGAGCGGTGGGCCCACACCACCTACGTGTGTATCGTTTTATTGATAATAATATTAGTTAAGTGTTCGATCTTAATCTGATTTTTCGTATTAGGGATTTGACAATATAATAATATTCTCTTTTTCTTAGATTTTAGTGAATTTATTTGTTTTGTGATTTTTTGGCATTCTTGACTAATGATTTTTGCTGTTGATGAGTCCAGCTAATCAATGCTATTAAGGATAATTAAAGAAAATTAGTATCAGCTGAGACATTAAATTATGAAAATAGTTAAATGATAAATTTAATTTACGTAATTTCAAAAATTATATCTATAAAACTTCAACCGGTGACTAGATTATATTTTATATGATATATAAAATCCTATATATTAATAGTAAACTCTCTTTTAACAGATGGAAGCGAATCTATTACAACCTTCCCCTTGTATTTTCTTGCATCATTTCCCAATCCTAATCACGTTAAAGCTTAAATAAAGATGTTTATTTTACCTTTAATTATCGACCATTCTTATTTTAATTACCTAATTTCATACTAGCTAATAGTTACGGGAGTAAGAGAAATGTTTTGTAGAATATCATATTAAAACGGGGGGGCAAAGGAGGGTAGTATCGTAATAATTAGAGTTAAATTTTTATTATAAAATAAATTTTAAAAATAAAATAATTTTATAATAAAAATTTGACTCAACCCTGATTCAAGTCAATATTATAAAATAAATTTTAAAAAATATAAAATAATTTTATAATAAAAATTTGATTTTATTTGAGTTAATATTACAAAATAAAATAATTTTGTAATAAAAACTTGACTCAGTCCTTTATTGAGTCAATATTACAAAATTAATTAAAAAAACTTGATTGATTGACCGGGGGGCTGTGGATGGGGCGGCGGCTGCGAGTAGGGACAGGGGTGGTGTAAAACCCGCGACTCGAGT
>JAURVB010010235.1:0-16731 GCA_033002965.1 Piper betle | reverse complement strand
ACTCGGGATTTACACGTTTTCCGTCGGCGGTGGCATTAATAAATAGAGGGAGGAAAAGGTGATAATTTTGTAATAAAAATCTGACTGGCCCGGACTCAAGTCAATATTATACTAAATAAATTTTTTAAAAAACCATAATAAAAACTTGACCCATCTCAGACTCGAGTTAAGTTTTTATTACGAATAAATTTTAAAATAAAATATTTTTATATTATAAACTTGACTCGTTCCTTATTCGAGTTAAGTTTTTATTGGCGAAATAAAATTTAAAAATAAAATATTCTAATAAAAACTTAACTGCTCTGACTCTAGTTAATAATACAGCATCCCACAAAATACAAAATATAAAATATGATAAAATATAATGATTGAGTTATATTAAATTATTTTATTTTATGTATTATTTTAATGTAATTTTTTCATATTTTTTAAGATATATTTCATAATATTGTAAGTCAGGAGTGTAAATTAAATTATTACAAAATTGCTCCCTACTACCTATTTCTTCTCCCTCGGTTTATTTGTACCATGACTTTGTCTATTTTATTTTATTATTTATATTTTTTGGGATGTATTTCGTAATATACACTCAATGCTGGGAGCAAGTTAAATTTTTATTATGAAACTAATTTTGGCCTAAATGTACTTTACCCCGACCTTTCTCCCCTATTTTGCCAGCCATTGTTGTCGCCGCCTCACAATAAATCAAGTTTTTTATATTTTTTTAGATTTATTTCATAATATTGATAGATGATCCTTCTTTGTTTTGGCTTTTACAATGATGGCATCCACATAATCTTCCATCTCATGTAGTGGAGCATGTAAGCAAAGATGTCTTGCATTGCTCTCTGGTATCTTACACCTTACACCTGTATTCTTCAATCTAACAGCATAATCAGGTAGCAGGAAGTCTCTACTAGTTTGTAAATGCAGTCTTCTGGATCTTGTGGTGCCATCCTGATTTAGTTGTAGCCATTGAACCATCCAAAAATGAAAATATTTCATGATAACAGCCATTGTCTAGAACAATGTAAGGATGGGAAGTAGTGGATGGCATCTTAAGCAAGTTCTCATTCAAACTGTGAAGTCTACACACATATACAGATTTGGCTATTCTTCTTGACCGTACTATCTAGGCTAGCCACTCTGTAATGAGCCCCCACCAATGAACTTTGCCTACTTTAGCATGTCAATTTGTACTGTAATCTTTGTCTCTAAATATGTGCGTTTGTACTTGCTTTTTATTTGCTTCAATGGCTTCACAAGGCTTGTCCCCACTACTAGATGGAGCAACTTTTTATGATAACCCAAACATCTTCTTCATAAGACGATGGTACAATCCTCGGTAAGAGTGTACGAGTTAGAGCATAACATGATGTTCAAAGGTAAAGTAACTTGTAAGGAATAAATGCGCTGTCCGGGGCGGGGATTTGACTCGTTTCGATATTTGAGAAACATGGCGAGACTTCAATATCTTTGGGGCTGGTAGAGGATGATTGACAGTTGGCTTCACAAAATTGGACAAGTTCACCACAACCGACAAGATTAAATTTAGGGTTTTCTTGTAAGTTTGATGCGATTGTCCATAATGAATGGCGTCATAAAGTGTGCTTCTTCGATATAAAAGGGTTTTTTTGAGTCCCCTGACTCTAATTTAACTGGTGCCTTTTGGACGGTGCAACATTGATGCGTTGGTACCATGATAAAGGTACACAACGATGATCATAGATCCAAAGTCTCCCAAGAATATATGCCAAATTGATTAACGTCAATCATGTGGAACACAAGAGGCATGGAATGGTTCGGCTGAAATATGGGTTTAATGGCCAGCGTCCAATGTATTAGTGGTATTTGGACTGACTATTGCAAGGGAATGAGCGTCTGGCACAAAATTTTCTGCAGTCCAAGCTCATAAAAGACTGGTTGGAAGCAAATTGAATCAAGAACCTTGACGATAAGAGCACGCTGCACCACCTTGTTCTTGTGTTACACACTCATAAATAGAGGTCGGTTATGATTTGGCTTTTGGATAGTATAAATCGTGATTGAAGAAGGTAATATACTCAGCTGGCATGGTAAAGGTCGTCAGCTTGTGGCCATGTTTTTTTGTTCCTCAACCTCATCTCTTTATTCACCTTGTGAGAACAGGTAGAAGGCTACCTATTGCTAGACTTGACCTGGTTCTAGTGTTTTTGTAACCTGTTTGGCTTTGGTTCAACTTAGTTAATGTTCGACTTGGTTCGGATTCAATTGGCCGGTTTCAAGTAGGTCCTTGTGTTGTTGTGGACTAAAGCATTGACGACGTCCCCATTGAGTATTATCCGGTGTCAGTCCACTACGTTAGGTCTTTGTTGTGGTTTTCGGTATTTGGTTAACCTAGGGTTGTGTTGCATTAAAGTCATATCGCATGCATCCTCAAGGTATTCTCTAGCCCTAGAAGTAACTTTGTAGCCCTATCCGCCTCTACCCAAACCCTCCTCTCATCTCCTCTTCTCCTCTTCTCCTCTTCTCCTCTTCTCCTCCTCCCTCCTTGGCCACCCACCCCTTTCCCTTTTCTCTTCCTTTTCCTCTCTTTTCCCTTATTTCTTCCTCCCTTTCTTGTTTCTTTAGGTCTTTTCTTATATTTTGACAATGCCATTGCCAAGTCGTGGATTGCATTTAACAGCCTACTAAAATCCTTATTCATACTGCTATCAGATCTTCGGATTTCACAACTGCACCTCCCAAAGAGCTTGCTACTCCTCTCATAACGTCCCAAAGATCTCTATCGGCACCCTGTTGTAATGTCACGTGTGGGCGAAGGGGATCGCCTGACACGCGTCAGTGCTGGTGATGCACTCCGTATCTGAATAGTGGCTCTACCTGTGTGCCGTTCTATCAACCATCTCGCCGAAACATTAATTGAAGTTCGCTTATCTCAACACTGATAAGATTAGCTGAACTGAACTCTATTGCAGGAATCGGCCGATTTAAATCGGATCGGCGCGATGCCGATCCGATTTCGGGGCCGACTCGGTCGGCCCCGAATCGGCCTCGGAATCGGCCGAGTTTGGCCGATTCCGACCGATTTAACTCGGAATCGGAATCGGCCGATTTAAATCGGAATCGGTTTTTTAATGAAATTACTAAAATACCCTAGGTATGATTTTTATTAAATTATTTAAGCATGGGTAAAATGGTAATTTGGATTTTAAAAACCTAAAATCAAACCCGCTCCCCCACGCCGCCGCCGCTCGTCCGCCCGCCGCCGCCCCGTTTCCGCCCTCCGCCGTGCTCCCCGACTCCGGGCTCGCCGCCGACCGGGCTACCGACCTCGCCGCCGACCTCGCAACGTCGCCGCCGAAGTGTGGCCGGACCGAATCGGGCTGTGACGCACGAATCGCCGCGACTCGCCGCCGACTCGCCGCCGCTCCGGGCCGCCTCGCCGCCGGCTGCGGGCCGCTGACTGTTCGTCCGACCGGGCTGCCGACATCCTCCGACATCGCCGCCTCGAGACTCGCCGTCCGACCGGGCCGGCGGCGGCGGCGGGGTAAAGAGTGGCATTCTCGTAATTAAAAGTTGACTCGAGTCTAACTCGAGTCAAAAATAATAATTAATTCTAAATAATTTCAAAAAATCTTAAAAAATATTTAAAAATATCAGAAACTATAATATACAGAATAATATCAAAATAACATCAATACCCAATTTTAATATATTTATATTATAAATTGTCAAATTATTATATATGACCGATTAAATTAATTTGGACCGATTCAACTGAACCGATTCTTAGCCGATTCAGACCGATTCCGATTCCGATTCCGACTCCCTGGAAAACCGATTCCGATTCCGATTCCGATTCATGCAACCGTGGCTACTCTACGGGTGCCCGGCCCTAATAGGACCCAAATCGAATCACAAAGGAGGGATTTTAACAGATGTCGAGCCGTCCCCGGTGAGGTTGATCTGTTGGAAATTGGACATAAATATATACATGAATCAGGAATTGTATCATATGTTATTATATAAGGTTGGCTAAATTAAATTGATCTACTAAAGTTAAAGGTTATGAGCCATAAATTAAGGTGTGGAATTTAATGAGAAAAGTGTGGAATTTAATGTGTAGATACCTTTTCATAAATTCTCTTTCGTTATGGGTGGAATTGAATTTATGGAACTAAGGCTATAAATATGGAGGTTATGGTCCCTGAATTCATATCTGGTTTTCGTTCTGGTATCCCATTGTCCAGAACTTTGGTTTAGAAAACTAGTCTTGAATTTGGAAGATCCAAAACCTAAGTGATCAAGACTCTGATTTCTTTATGGCTTCAGGTACGCTTCCGCTATTTCATTTATTTATTTTATTTCTCTCGATAATTTGATATGAAATCTAAATTTAAATAAAGTCTATCAAGTGGTATCAGAGCCAACTTCATATCAAATTATTGAGCCTTAGGTTTTATTTTATAAATTTTTGTGGGATTTAATCCCAAAATTAAGGTCCTCTTTTGGTAACATAACATGAGGAAAATAAAGTTACAAAAGGTTATAATTTTGAAAACTCCCACATATAGGCTACCGGCTAAAAATATAACATCTCAAATAATTTTACGGACCTGGATAGTTTGTTAGTGAACTCGCAGCTGTGACCAACGATCCTAATTTGAACGTAGATCATACCATTATACATAAGTATAATTTTATTCGAGAAGAAATGCATGCGACAAAATGCCTAAGATATATATCGTTATTAAAATTTGACAACATTAGTATGCAACCATTCAAAAATATTAAATATTAAATTCTCAACAAATCTAGTGAGAAAATTAATTATTCATGTGACATAATCATTTAAGCCCTACTTGACATTTTAAATTAATTATCCAATTCATAATTAACGCTTAACAAATGATTAAATAATTATTAACTTATAAAAAAATATTTAATTACTATTATTATTTTATTTTCTCCTTCGGTTATAATTTTTAATCACTATCATTATTGATAGCAATTTAATTAATTAAGTTGTTCGATTAAATTATTTAAAATAGTTTGTATTATCCTAACTTAAAGATATTACTAATTATTTTAAATTATTCAACTTAATAAATGTTCGAACTATATTTATTTTAATTAGGCTATTTAGGTTCAACACTTGCGATTTTTAATTCCCGATTATAATTTCATTAACCCATTTTCTAACCTTAGTGACTCAAGTTATTAAAATAATCACTTTATTTGCCTAATATTAAAATTTTATATGATAAAGGTAAAATCTTTATTTTATTAATTACTTATAACCATCCAATTTAAATTAATCGCTTGTAGTACGCTCAATTAGCTTATCGAACATTTATTATTACCTTTATTTTTATTACTTATGTCCATGTCGATTTCATTTTCAACAATTAATTAAGTTAGTAACTTTACCCATATCCCATTAAAATGATTAAATTTTAAAGATTTATTACGAGTTAGTAGTATTATTTTAACTCTGAAGCTCGGTATTCGAGTCAACCCATAATCAACAAGAAAAAGGAGAATTAAACTGGACTAGAACCAGAAATCCACCCAGGAATGAAAAATTGCTGCACGTGCAACAATTCTTGGTTGCTTGTGATTAATTACAGTGACAAGTCATAATCTTTTGCTGATCAGTTGCTGCATCAACGTCCTTATGCATGTTGTAGTAAATATATAGTTATATTTCAGAGAATATATGGTCAAAGGATGGTAGCACGTCCTGCTGAATTGCAGCAACAGCACCATGGCGATTGTAGTTCCAAACAGTTGCATATGCTAACACGCAGCAGTGTAGTGTTTCTCTTCTTCTGGGCATTGGGTTGTTGTGTGGGAAAAAGGGGTCGCCTTGGGCGGTGCTGCTGGCCAACGCTCGGAGTCGCCATAGCAGCAGGTCGAGGGTCGCCATGGCTGCTGGTTAGTCGCCTTGGTGGTTAGCGGAACAAGGATCAAGCCCTGGATGGTTGCTGCCAATTGGATTGCTAGGGAAGGGAAACAATTGGTGAAAGGACATGATCTGGATTTAGGTCAGGAAGGAGAAGAGGTTGGAGTGGTTTTGGGTGGAGAAGAGATAGGCTGACGGGAAAGAAGAAGAAGACTGGTTTTGGGTGAGGCTGACGGGAAAGAAGATGAAGAAGAAGAAGAGGATGTGGTCGTAGCCCTTTTGTGGGGAGGCTACCACTATCATCTCCAGTGCCAGTGTCTCTGCACACCCCAGCCATAGCCTTTTTGTGAGCAAGCTATCACCAGCACCCTGGGTGATTTAGCTCACGCCCCGTTTAGTAGGGAAGCTCTCACTACCACCTCTAGTGCCAGTGCCTCACACACCCCGGCCGTAGCCATTTCATGGGGAGGCTATCATTGCACTCTAGTGTCAGTGCCTTGCACACCCCGGTGTAGCCTTTTAATGGGGAAGTTAGCACTGCACTTAGGTGAGATGCTATGCCTCGTTTGTGGGGAAGCTCTCACTGCCAAGTCTACTGCCAGTGCCTCACACACCCCGGCGTGGCACTTGTTCATGGGGGGAGGCTGTCACCTGCAGTTAGGTGATTGCTACGCTCCGTTTGTAGGGAAGCTCTCACCACCAAATCTGGTGCCAGTGCCTCACACACCCCGGCCGTAGCCTTTTCGCTGGAGAGGCTATCACTGCACTCTTGTTGCGGTGGAGGAATCGTTGTTGCCTCACTCACCCCGGCCAGTAGCCACTACATAGGGCGGCTATCACGACTCCGAGACAATGTCGGTGCATTACACAATTTACGCACATAATACGACCCCGTGTCGAACTGAGTCATTTCTTTAACCTGGTTGCACTCGGTGCATGGTGGTCGAATCTGGGCTCAGGCCGACCTAGGCTACCAATAAGGAAAGTATGATGTTCTACCTATTATGCGTACCTGACTTGTGATTTCGTCTAACCGTGATCTGCTAACCATAGTCTGAATGAGGGCATAAAATTATACATTAGTATAATTTTTTTGCATGAACCTACGTGCAACTACATGACTAATATACTATCAATTTTTAAATAATGTAATTAGTTCATGTTAGTCTTCACTACTTATTAAATTTTCAGCAATTCTGATGATAATTAATTATTAATTATCCCCGTCCAAATCCCCTTATGTAGTTGATAATTTAATTATTAACATGTACCAAACTTAATTCTTTTGTATTTACCTTATATTCTAACTCGACCGCATCGAGTTCTCCCATATTTACCTGGTTGCCATTCTACTTTAACAATTCATTTAATGACCATAAAGCTCCCAGTTTTATTGTAGTCAACAAGCGAAAGCCGGTATTTTCACCATGCATGGCGATCAACCAGTAACGTGGCGGTCTCCATTCGCTGCTATGATGTCTCCAACTTGGCCTCCACATGGCAACCCTCATCCAGTCCTTGGCGACCCCATTCCAGCCACCCAATCGGCAACCCCGACCTGACCATGGTGACTCCATGTCAGTTGCATAATCCAGCCCATGGCCCATGGCGACTACCCTTGTCGGCCACATAAACAGCACCCGATCAGACCCATGGCGCTCCCCTTGCACCACCATGATGACGACCCTCTAGCACCACCATGACGACGACCCTCTAGCACCACCATGCCGGCGACCCTCTAGCACCACCATGGCGGCACCCCCGACCAGCATGGCTGCACCACCACACCGACACCGACCTGTTCTTCCCTCGGATTTCAGACCTGCGTGCCTCCTCGACTGTCTGTTTTGGCCCTCGAAGGTGACTCGATCCGGCCAGCATCACCGTCGGGAGCAATTCCCACCTCCAGCATGTAACCACGCACCATGGAAGGAAACATGGCGTGGTTGCTGCTGGAAGACAGCAGGACGTCCTCCTGGTTTTCTTCTTCACTTGTTGATTTCTTATTTAATTCTTATGTTTATCATGCTTATAATTTCTGCAACATGTGTATGCATGCAACAAAAAGAAAAGGAAAGAAAATTACCCGTGCGAAGGAGGAAATCCGGCGTGTAAAACCCATGATTCGAGTTATGGTTTTATATTTAGAACCAGTCGGGTCGACCATTATTTTTTTCGAGTCGAGTCAGTTTTAGAACACGTGTACTGATCCGACGCTGGTTTCGTGTATGAGCCATGAGGGTCATGTGTACGCAAGTATATGATGATAACGTGATGAACACATCAGAAAAGAATGAGTTATCAGAATATATGAGAGTATGCAATTCATTTTTTTTATTATGATATATAATGGATCCTATAATTAGTTTTAGGTCATTTACCGCGTTAGGACGTGTTATGGGCATTTTGGGTGGGTTGATAGTTCTAGAGCATATCATTATGATTTTTTTGGTGTTTTTTGATTTTACGGGATTTTTTCCGATTTTTATGAATTTTTTTTAGGATTTAATACGACTTAGTTATTATACTTGACTCGAGCCGGAGATGAGTCAAGTCTTAATTACAACTTTGCCACCCAACCATTTCTTCTCCACGCCCGACCTTTTATCCCCCACGTCCAAACCCTAGAAGCCGCGCCCACCGCCGACAGCCGCCACCACGATCAGGTGGTCGGCTCGACGACCTCGACCCCTCAGCCGCCTTTCCCGACCAGAGTGGAGGCCATCGTCGGCAAGCTGGCCAGATCTAGCGACCCATCCCCGCCGCTCCATCTTATGCATTTTCCGGTGACCCGCCACCTCCGTTGGCCGCGTCAACATCGTAGATGAGTCAGGCTCGCTGAGCCAGTTCCGAGGGTACCCAACATGACCACTTTCTCGGCTAGTAGACGCCACCGGCGATTGTCGCCGGAATTTCTGGAATTCACCGGAATTCAACGGATCTTCTGCAGGGCTCGCCCGGTCAAGCCCGTTTGAGCTTCGGACGCCGATGACCGCCAAATTTGAGCCCCGAGACACGCGACGGAACCCTAGCCATCGCCAATTGCCGACTACGTGAGGTATAATTACCTCCAATTGATTTATTTAAAATTGATTATTGTTAGCACAGCATGGTAGGACTAATTATTGATGTGATTAATGCTTAATTACGAATGAAGTGATAAGAGACATGATTTGATGAATAGTGCTTGAATGTGAGTGATCTAATGAGGTAGATCGAGTTGAGCACGCTAATCGAGTAATGTAACTTAGGAAAAATACAATAAAATTGGTAGGAATAGGATGAGTAGAATTATTTTCATATTTATGATTATTGATTGTGATTGATGTTTATTGAGTTTGATGCATCATTTAGTTAGCGGGCGTTAGTATTTAGTTTTGATGTGTAGGTACGGAGTAGGAGCTCGCCCCCTAGGCGCGATGACATGCTTGGAGCTTCTACCAGGTCCGTTTAGGACTCGTCTATTTTACTCTTTTCTATTGTATGTTTGTTTTAATGCCTACAGGATGAGTTAAGTGGCGCTTTATCGGATCCCACCTAACTCTGGCCATTTAACCAAATAGGTTTCCGGATTAATAACCCCTCGAGGATGATTTCGAAAACAAGATCCACCACAAGTTGCCTTCGGGCCTATTATATAAATCCCTACCCATCCCTCTATATATGTAGTTTTCGCGTTTTCAGTGAGACGAGAGATAGAGAAATTGACTGCACGTACCATGCAGTGGATGGCGTGATAGTCCAAGCAGGCTCTGGATTAGTGCCAGCGGACTGTTCCATTCCCGAGGGATCCTGACAACTCCGCGTTTGAGTTCCTCACACCCAGAGAATGTGGAGGTTTACGGGTACTATTTAGTACAGCGCATGTCCGGACTTGTGGTTCAAAGGGTACTAAAGGCGACAGCCTGAGAGTACTCGGCCTTCGTGCTCAAGGCCAGGAGAAATATGGAGGTAAGGAGAGGGCTTAGGATAAAGTTTCATGAGAAGTACTGAAAAAGAAGTGTCGAGAGCGGCACAGTACCAGCAGCAGATCAGTAAGTTCGGGATGCTACGGTCTGCAGCCCAGTGGCTCCTCAGTAGTGCCCTTCAGAGTGTTCACGTGGAGTATATGATGTTTTCTTTCATATGAGAGTTTTCTCTCATAGCCAGCTTGTTATAGTTATTTTATTTTCCGGACCAGTAACACTTGTTACTAACGTGTTTTTATACTGTATGTATGTAATAATCACGAGTTGGAGGAACCAGCTTGGACGGAGGAGCAATAAGGTCTTCTTCACACACACATTAGGTGATTGAATGTTTAATGTTTTGTTTATGATGTTATTTTATAAACCAGCTATGATTAAATATTTGAGGCATGACAATGACATGAAATGAAATGATCAGAGTATCGTAGCAAAAGTGTGATGGGTTAGAACCCAAAGTTCAGAGAATGATGAATATAGTAGATTAGAAGTCTTCATGAATGCTATTGTTACTATGCGTATATATGCTTGAATATATGATTTTGACAGGGTGGCCCCTAATTTCATATTTAGGGAAATTCTATCACTTTCATTTTAAATTTTTTACTAATTTTGATTGTAATTGTGTTGGTATAAAAAATTGGTTGCATGTCATCCATGTAGTATCCTGTTAGGCTTTTATGCATTCATACATGCATATAGCAAGTTGGATCATCATCTTAAGATGCCAAGATTGGATCCGCACGAGTTAGGTTCGGGTAAGCCGACCTAACCGGGGCCTGTAACATGCCAGTTTGGTTCACGAGTGTGAACTGGATTTGGGGTGTTACACGGCATCTGTCTAAGGTGGAAAAATGCAGACGACGCCCTCCCCTTCTCCTCTTATAATAAAATAAAATGACGGCTAGGGTACATGGAAGCACCCCTTCACCGTATTTCCCTTAACTGGGTAATTGGGTAATCGACATGGTTCAATTAACCATTTCACTTAACCTATTAAATGGGTACTTGGTATGGTTAACTTAAATGGTTAAATGGATAAATAGTGTAGTCGCTCGACCGATTCAATTAGAATCATCCGGTTAAAAATTACATTTCAATTAACCAGGTAATTCATACTTAACCAGCTAACGATTTTTTTCCCACGTTCGATCCCACCGCGTCAAACGTTATTATTATTGTAATTATTGATTTTTTTTCGGGTCTTTACAATCTCTCCAACTTAGAATTATTTCGTCCATGAAATATCATAGCATTAGTAGGATATTCATGATTAAGTACATCTCTGGTATAAGTTCATGTTACAACAATTACACAGATTTTATGCTACAAACAGGCTAGGATTTTTTCTAGCTATTTCCTGTTCAATCTCCTATGTAGTTTCTTTGATCCCTAATTTCTCCATAATACCTTTACCAAAGGGATCTCCACGTTACAGAGTGCCTTTGTTTCCCTCGCCAAGATGCGAATCGGTTTTTCCTCGTAGGTTAAATCCGATTGTAGCTCTAAATCTGCAAAATTTGTGATAATGTGATTCTCATCTCGTACTTATTTCTTTAGCCTTGACACATGAAAGACATTGTGTACACCATCAAGGCTTGGTGGTAATGCTAATCTATATGCACAACTTTCGATTCAATCCGGAATTGGAAATGGTCCTATGAATCTTTGCTTCGACTTCCCTGATGTTCTAAATCTCGTCACTCCCTTTTTAGGTGAGGTCTTAATGTAGGCGAACTCCCGAACTTGGAATTCTAAGTCCTTCCTTCAAGTGTCAGCATAACCTTCCTGCTGATCCTGAGCTGCGTTAATCCTTTGCTGGATGAGTGGCACTTTTTCAGCTTCTTCTCTCACCATCTCTTGCCCGACCATAACCACCTCTGTAGACTCCAACCAGCATGATGGTGATCGACAAGGCCTACCGTATAAAGCTTCAAACTGTGTCATTTCCATACGGGCTTGGTAAGAGTTATTATAGCTGAATTCAGCCAAGGCTAAGTGTTTCTCCCAATCTCCTCCCCAGTCGAGGATGCAAGCTCTCAACAAATCCTCCAAGGTTTGATTGGTCCTCTCACTCAACGTGAATAGGGGATCTTTGTCAGAGACTATCTCCTTTGGAATTCCATGCAGCCTCACAATGTTATTTATGTACAGTTCTACTAAGTATTCTGCCAGTTCAGAGCAAACACAACTGCTACCAGTTCTTAGTTCTGAGTTGCATAATTTTGCTCGTGAATCATCAATTGGCGTTAGGCGTAAGCCACCACCTTACCATCTTGCATAAGGACACATTCTAACCCCACTAGTGACACATCATTGAAGACCACAAATCCTTCGTTGCCATTTGGTATAGTCAAAACTAGTGCAGTAGTTAAATTCTTCTTCAAAGATTGGAAACTCTCCTCCCTTTATAGTCGAGAAAAGCCTGGTGTGTAGACAACCAGTCCATTCCCAACAGTACATCAAAGCCTATTATCCCATAGACAATGAAATTCCATACATAGGGTTTCCCTTGTATATCCAAGGATAGGTTAGTCACTCCTAACGTTGTGACTTCCCCGTCTCCCGTTGCAGTAGTGACCCTATAAGTCTTGGGTAATGTAGACGTTTGGAGTCCTAAACTCTTAACTAATCGGGATGATAGGAACGAATGTGTACACCCCGAGTCAAATAAAACATCCACACTAACACTTTGAATCAGAATTTTACCTCGAACTGTGTGGTCATCGTCCTGCGTCCTCGATTTCGACTGCAAAAAGTTTCGCCTTCCCTTTGTCCACCGATTTTGCAGGTGCTGGGTAGCGATTAGGAGCTGGTGTCTTCTCCTTTTCAGGTTGCTCCTGTTGTTGCTTCAGGGGCTGACGACACTCGTTTTGCAGGTGTCCCGTCCTTCCGCAGTTGTAGCACCGACGGGGCTCACTGCATAGCCCTGAATGCATCTTGTTGCAATTTTTACATAGTCGATACGGAATCTCCTGAAACTTCCTTTTGCGGTTCCCATCGACATTCCGTTGATAGTTCTGCTGCTGGTGTTCTGCAGACCGGTTTTTGCTACTACCCTGGTTGGCATTCTTATGTTGCATAGTAGCCTTCCCCTGTTTCTGTGCACGGACATAGTCGTACACCAACTCATGAGTAGTGGCTGCCTCAATCACTTCGGTTATAGTGCCTCTTGGCGCCGTAGCAACCCTACTCCTCAATTCTGGCTTCAACCCCAGAAAAATTTGTCTGCTCTGGCCCGGGCAGTTGCCAGACTCCCAGGTGCAAATCTCTCCAATTGCAAGAAATTTTTTGCATACTCTCGGACTGAATCATCCCTCTGAGTTAGAGTGGCAAATTCCAGTGCTTTCTTCTGGACAACAGACTCAGGAAAATATTGTCCATTGAAAGCTGTTACAAATTCCGCCCAAGGAATGGACGAAATCTCCCGTTGATGGAACGCAGTCTTCTCCATGGACTTCCACCAATAAGATGCTTCCTCCTGAAGCATGCATGTCGCCAACCTCACTTGATGGCGATGAGGCACAGAGAGAGCTCTAAATGCTTTCTCAGTAATGTCCATCCAGCTCTCCGCCTTCATTGGATCAGTCCCTCCAATGAATACCTCAGCTCCGTTCTTCCAGAATTTTTCTACAGTGTATCGATCACTGTCATCCCCAACTGGCAGTACCACTTGTCGGACTACCGGTGGCACTGGGTTTGGAAGTTCCCCTCGCTCGCCCGGGTCAGCTATCCCTACCCGCTCTTGGGCGCTCCCCTGATCCCCATTTGGGACGCTACTAGGACCCGCAGCCGAATTTGGAGCTCCATTCCCTGTTACCAATCCCGGTAATCGCTGCGCTATGTTCTGAACCACAGAACTGGTATTATCTGAAGCCTGCGCTAGTCCCTGTATGGCTGTCAAAATTTGGCCTAACACACTCTCCACGTTCGTGTCCGACTGCGCAGCTTGGCTCGACTTCCTTCGGGTGCCTGCCATCTAAAATTTATTCCGTTATGGTTCATTAAATTTTTTTTTCAATGATTACTTAGGTTTGTTAGTGAGTCCACTAATTCACTAATGACATACCCCATTGGAGAAAGATAAGTATTGGACTCTTCAACAAGGTACTTGAGTCATAAGATGTGAGCTTTTGGGAAACCAGGCTCTGATACCACCTGTAACGACCCGCCATTTTTCACAACATTGTGGGCCTAGCTGGCTAGGTGTTACTCACAATTTAGCAAATATGTCTAGCATTTCTAACAAACACATATATAAAGATCCCACAGTCTTGGACCGTTTCCCAGTAGCCACACTTATTTCTCAAATAAATAAAAAAGGGAGTCCCCATATTTATTTTGCTCCATGCTCTGGTTGTCAATCACCTAATTTCGTATCTGCACACCTGCGGAGGCAATTCCGCGTTAGTGATTACAACACTAAGTAGTATAATAGATAAAACAAGTCAAGTACATTCCACTATTTCCCTATGTTCATTTTAATATGCGGTGGAGCGATTCCGCTATACTCCAAAACAATGCGGAGGAGGTATCCGCTGTGATCCGCACACCCCGGCCGTAGCCCTTTTGTGGGGAGGCTACCACTACCATCTCCGGTGCCAGTGCCTCGCACACCCCGGCCGTAGCCTTTTTGTGGGGAAGCTATCACTGCACTCAGGTGATTGCTACGCCCCGTTTGTGGGGAAGCTCTCACTACCAAGTCTAGTGCTTGTGCCTCACACACCCCGATTATGGGTGGGTGCTGCCCTGTGTCGATCTAAGCCAATTCTTTGACCCCGATTATGCTTGGCGCACGGTGGTCAAATCTTGGCTCAGGCCAACCAATGCTCCCAGATAGGAATATATAACATTTCGAGTAATTATACTAACCTGAAATTGTGCTGAGCATGTGCAACTACAACACACGATCCTAATATGAATCAAACTTCTCTAAAGCCACCCCTTTAAATGTGCTCACAAACCCTCAAGTTGATGTTTTATTTACCATTAACAAGATTCTCCTTTATATAGAACAATATGTATAAAAATCAAGAAATCAGTACATTAAACTTTTATAATATGTGTTTAATTCGAAAGGCCACTATTTTAAACTTTTAGAGAAAAGAACTTAATCACCCTAAATATATTAGACACCAACTATACGTGTGATAATAGAAAGTAATAAAAAAAAACTAACTATTGAGTTAAAGCGAATGAGTGTCAAATTGCACATATGATTCCCAACCTAAATAATTTTATAAATAAAACTTATTTAAAATTATCCATAATCTCATTGTCCCGGTACTCTAAAAGTTATAATTAATAATTTATGATATTAATTCTTCAAAATTAATTTAATTCAATATTATTTATAGTTCATTCTAAGATTAATAAAATAACTTAATTAATTTTTTGGGGGTTTCACATGCATATTCACATTATTTAGTATATTTTAATGTTACGAGTGTTCTAGGACTTTGGGGCTTATATACCCAGCAGACGATCGTTAGCATATCACCAAAGTGTTATAACTCCGCAGTAAAACATAATATTATAATGAGAAAATATGCTAAAGTAACCATTATGGGATATATCCAGATCATAAAAGCTTCACATAGTTAGGGCACATGCCTCTCATATAGTCATCCACGAAATATATAATCCAGAACAAACAACATAACATAAGGTCTCCGCCAGCACCACCAATGAGCCACCTAATCCTTGCACCTAGGCTAACCAATCTCTGCGAACCTAATCTACATATCATAGAAAACCATGCCAGTAATAAAATAAATATTGATTATTGGGCCAAATAACTACCAGTAAACAACAAGCTAGCAAATGGATACTCACTTACCCACGGGAACTTGGGAAACTTCAGAATTGCCTCACATTGGGCGATAAGCAAACATACTTAGACTAGTATCAGCATGTACACATGACTAATATTCATGTTCATACATTCAATACTTATGCCATCACATCCAATATATAATACCCGCCACAGTTAAGTTAGTGCCACAAATTCTAGAAATGTGCTACGTTACGCAGTACCCTCATACTCTACACTACTTCTGGATTTGAAGGAGTACTACTGTGGTCCATACATCCCACACACACTCTTACTCATAAAAGCCGTAAACCCTCGTACAAATACGTATAGGCTTGGGAGAGGAATTGATACTTAGTTTCTGGATCTAATCTTTCAAAAACCATCAAGCAGTCTCAACTTTGAAGTTTTATTAAACACGTATAAAAAGCACAGCTAAATGGCCAGACATCGGAGAGATCCAGTAAAATGTTGTCAATGTCGGCTATGTCTATAACAAGGTTAAATAGATATGTAGGGAGTCAAGCAGAGATGAAGCAGAGGGATAATCCCTAGTGTACTCTAGTTGGTGAGCTCACCCGCGATACCTAGCATAGAGATGGAACCAAATAAGAATCGGGTGAGCTCCACAAAAACTAAATACTTAAAAATCACTTAATTATCTTAATTAGGCTCTAAGAGAAGCATTAAACCTTACTAGATACTTAATTAAGGTTTGGTTTAATGTTCACTTAGTGGGCTTTAATTAATCCTAGGGTTTTAATATAATGGGCTTATCAGACCATTTTTTGGATGGACTTAACAATGTCTTAATACGCTGAAATTAGGATGGGCCTCCTTACACTCTAAGGTTCATAGGTAAATTCTACCATGGCTGGCCCATGGGCCAATTGAGGGGAACAATAGCCATTAAAATCAGCCCTTAGTTGCTAGAGCAGTGTTCCTCAGCTACACACCAAATTTTTAACTATTTGTCATGGGCTAGAGGAATGCAAATGGGCTAGGATTAGTGAGCCTAGTTAGCTAACACACGGATCTTGAGCCTAGTAAGATTTCTGTCTGATTTA
>JAURVB010010234.1:0-68675 GCA_033002965.1 Piper betle | reverse complement strand
ATATATTCTGATAACTCATTCTGTTCTGCTGTATTCACGACGTTATCATCATATACTTGGGTACGCATGACCCTCATAGCTCATACACGCGACCGACGTCGGCTCGGTACACGTGTCCTAAAACTGACTCAATTCAAAAAAATAACGGTCGACTCGACCGGTTCTGAATATAAAACCCTGACTCGAATCGTGGGTTTTACACGGGGTCGAGCGGTGGCGGAGGAGGGGGGTTGGCGGTGCAGGGTTCTAGCTCGGGTGGGGGGGGGGGCCACGGCGGCGGGTGTTGGCCGGGCAGGGGGAGGAGGGTGGTGGCCGGGGCCCCGGCTGCTGGCGGGGAGGGCGGTGCGCGGTGCGGCGAGGCGGTCGCAGGGCGGGAGGGGTGGGTCGGGCGGGTCGGGCGGGTCGGGCGGGTCTGGCGGGTCGGGCGGGTCTGGCGGGCCGGCAAACGGGTCCAGGTGGGGGTGGGTGGGTGGTTTGATTGTGGGCCGTCAGACAAGATCCGACGGCCCACGCGAGGCAGCGCAATGGCGCTGCCAAAATAGAGCAGCGCACCGTAGCGCTGCCCTATATATATATATATATATATATATATATATATATATATATATATATATATATATATATATATATATATATATATATATATATATGGGTACAAATGGACAGGGGATGCATGGTAAATGAATTCCAAAAGGCCCAGCAATTGATAAAAAGAAGGCCCATATTACATTGACGCAGATGAATCAAGAGATATACGAGATGGGCCATGACTAGTGGCAATTTATCGAAAGCCTAAGAGGTCCAATTTACGTCAAGGTAGACTTTTTATTTTATTTTTCTTTGTATGCAGGGTAGCTTTTCTTTCTTTGTAAGCACGGTAGTTAGCGAAGATGAAAAAAATTTTATTTTAAAATTGAGTTTTATGGGTATAGAGACAATGCAAAGATATATTTATATTCATGCACTGATCTCTTGCCTACTTTTTATACGAATTTGGGCGACCCCAAATTTTGTTCTTTGATCTGCTAGAAAAAATAAAATAGAAATTGAAAATAAAGAATTTGATGCTTAGCATTCCCCATCTCTTACACGCGTCTTCGACGGCCGTGGCATCGGTAAGGAGATTTTATGAAGTAATAAGGGCAGTAGTCTATGCCCTGTGGTTTAATGCCTTGGTTCTCATTAAAAAAATAAAAGATCAATCATTAAGCATAGTCAATATGCGTAAACAGGCATAACAAAGTGTAGATAATTTCAGACACGGTTAGAGACGAATAATAATAGGGCCCCTGCCCCCGCCGGTGTCTAGGGTTCCACCCCGCCCTACTGCCAATAATTATGGCCTTACGTTACAAATCAGAATTGTTAGATTTTGATCTACCGACTCTGATTGTTGGTCGAGCGGGGCCGAATGGGATTCTTTAGGTCCACTGTGCGCCGGAAATGAATGCAGCCCACTGAAAAATTATTATATATATATGTATATCCTCAAGGTGACCCCAGATTCTACTGATTGCCGCTACCTAGTATTGACTTTTTCTTGTGGGTATTGGGAGCTCCTCTGCCTCTTTGTCCCGCTGCCGAACTAAGGACTCTGTTCCTAGATTCATGGGCGAGACGATGAGGTTTACATATTGCACGCTTGATTGTTGCTTCTCCCATCTTTTCTTTTTCTTTTTCTTTTTTTACCATTCTCATCATATGGTGCCTTATTGCTCTGTTTTGGGTTTCCCTGTTTGTTTTCTACACCTTCAACTCCGTTCATCTTATTTGAAACTGGTTTCTGTTCGTCTGGATTTTTCATGAGTTTTTATCATGTGGTCGGCAGGTTGATCCTGTTTGATTGAAATGAAAGAAGTACCAGATTTTTCATACTTTTTCTTTTTTGTCAAGCATAGCAACTTCTAATACTTCATCTCCTCGCCGTCTAAAGTTATGTTTCACCGAATCGCTGTGTTGAAAATCAGTTATCTTCATTTCGTTCTTTTCTTTCCTTTTTCATAATGGCTTATGGAACGCTTTATCGTTGCGATCTCGGCACAAAATGTCGTGGCAATATTTGCCTTTGTACCTCTTTGGCTGCCAAGATTGTCTATCAAAACACATTTCTAATAATCCAGTTTTCATCTTTTTTTATTATTATTAAGGGTGAAATATGAAATTTGAGGTGGTGGGGTGTGTGAGGGTGATCTTAAAGTTATTTTACTTTTGGACTCGTGACAAATGGCTTGATGAATGTCATCGTTATATCATCTTCTAACATTTTGGAATTCTAACATATAATGTATTTATACTACATAAACTGCCTTCTTAGCACATGGCATTACTTCAGGTGATTTGATATTGTACCATTTACCGCCTGTAGATTTGTATTTGGTCAACAATATAACTGTAGCTTAATGACTCAGTGAGTCAAATTGCTTACTTTGTTTTGCGTATGTAACGTTTTTCATCTGTTGAAGGCTTGAATATGGACTCTTTGATCATTAACAGTGTTTCTGTTGTTGGTTTTTCTTCCTGACATTTGTAAGAAAAAGTGATGTATAAATTTTTTATATTCAACTTCATGAAAGAAAAGAATATTAATTTTGTTTGAGCCCATTTACAATTTCTGCATCACCACTTAATCCTGGATCACTTATGTTGATCTATTTTTCACCGTGATGTACCTGAATGACACATGCGGTGCATTTTTTAATTTTCCATCTTGACAGCTATGTGATGAGCTGCATTTTTTTCCCACAACTATTTACCCTCTTTTGAACAACAAAAAATATTGGATACAGTCAACTTGGCCGCCAATCTTGGATGTGGACAAAAACTGTATAGATGCTAATGGTTCAGTTTATAGTCTATCAATGCATATACTCATTTGCATGTACTTTGTAACGTGGTTGAATTTGCAAAAATCATGTTTTTGGTTGAGTCCGGAGATCAAAAATAACATTTTTACATCATGACAGAGGGAGGAAGATATTTGGCATGTCCCTTTCACTTATCCTCATCAATATGGCTTCCATCATGGAACGTGCTGATGAGAATCTACTTCCATCAGTTTATAAAGAAGTTAGTGAAGCTTTTGGTGCTGGCCCCACTGATTTGGGATATCTCACATTCATACGCAATTTCGTTCAGGCAATGGCTTCTCCATTGGCAGGCATACTGGTTCTTCACTATGATCGACCAACAGTTCTCGCACTAGGAACCATGTGCTGGGCATTTTCTACCGCTGCAGTAGGTGCGAGTCAGATTTTTCAGCAAGCAGCATTTTGGAGGGCCATAAATGGCTTTGGGCTTGCAATTGTTATTCCAGCACTTCAATCATTTATCGCTGACAGTTACAAAGATGATGTTCGTGGAACTGGTTTTGGCTTGTTGAGCCTGGTTGGTTCCATAGGTGGTATTGGAGGTGGTGTTCTTGCAACTATTATGGCTGGAAAAGAATTTTGGGGACACCCGGGATGGCGGGTTGCATTTATCATGATGGCAATGCTAAGTGCTTTGATTGGATTTCTTGTCTTCCTTTTCGCTGTTGACCCCAGAAAAGTGCATAGTTCATTTGGGAATGCCAAGAGCTATGAAAGGTAATTTGCTTTGGAAATTTTATCTTTTATATATATACCTCCTACAACTAAAATCTGTGCTATCTTTTTAAACTTAGGCTTTCTAATTAATTATGCTAAGTGGATGTCAAAATAGGATACATTTCCCCCAATATGACAGTTCTACCTGTTGGCCATTGCTTTTAATGGCATTTACTTAAAGGTTGTTTGAGGATGGGGTTTTAGTTTTATTATCTTTTCTGTTAAATTAAAATGGTTTCTCTTTGCTTCCATATTTGAATGTCACAAGTTGTATGAAATGATTAACCATATGTTATTCTATCACACTACTCAATCTAACCATATGTCTACGGTTTTAGGGATGATTTACTCGAAAAGAGTACATCCATCTCAAGAACACTGTGGTATGATTCTTGGACTGCTATGAAAGCTGTTATGAAGGTTCAGACATTTCAAATCATAGTCTTGCAAGGTGTTGTTGGTTCGCTTCCATGGACGGCCATGGTCTTTTTTACAATGTGGTTTGAATTAATTGGTAAGATATAAGCCCTGTTCTTTTACTTCCTTATTGCTTCTACCTGTAATCAGATAGTACATGCATCAAATAAGCCACTTTGAAAACCTTAAAATTAGCATGAAGCTTTCAAATTCTTACATGAGATTATAAGACTGCCTTAATTTGGTCTTGCAGCCTAATTGCCTGGGTATAATAAGTCATGTATCTATTATATTCTAAATACATATAAAAAAGTTTAACACTTGAACTAAGTTACATAATTGTACTTGAAAAATGTACATTCCCAGATGACTTTGTAGGATATTTTTTACTGTCTCTTCCTGGTGGTTAGACACAAAACCAGATATATATTTAGTATGTATCAAGTTTATATATAGGAGCCTGGGAATGATACCAATGTTCACATGTGTTGCTAGCTTGGTGCGCCCACCAAAGGGCTGCAATACCACAATCCATTACCACACGTACGTAAAACTGTCAAAAATATAATTTGGTGTGTAAAGAATTTCATATATTTCCTTTTTGTATTTTATTATTTTTTAGGTTTTGATCACAGTAGCTCTGCAATTCTTCTTAGCCTATTTGCAATAGGTTGTGCAATGGGATCTCTTCTGGGAGGATTAATAGCAGACAAGTTGTCGACAATTTATCCTCACTCAGGCCGTGTTATGTGTGCTCAATTCAGTGCCTTCATGGGTATCCCTCTTTCATGGTTTCTTCTTACTGTTATCCCACAATCAGTAAATAGCTGGTCAATTTTTGCCACTACGCTCTTAACCATGGGCCTTACTATTAGCTGGTGCGGTAGTTGCGCAAACAATCCCATGTTTGCGGAGGTTGTCCCTGCAAAACACAGGACTATGATTTATGCATTTGACCGTGCCTTCGAAGGATCCTTCTCTTCTTTTGCTGCTCCTGTTGTGGGTATTTTGTCAGAGAAGATTTACGGCTATGATTCAAAGGCTGCAAAATCTACGACTGGGTCAGCACCAGAAGCATTAGCTCTTTCAAGAGGTCTTTTTTCAATGATGGCAGTGCCTTTTGGTTTGTGCTGCTTATTTTATAGTCCATTGTATATCACATTCAGGCGGGATAGGGAGAATGCTAAAATGACGAGTTCGAGGGAGCAGGAACTGACTTGAGCAGGTTTTATGAAGGATCAAGAATTTCTTCTTTCCATTAACTTTCCTGACTACACAACATTTACAAGAGGATTATAATTTGGCTGTCAGAGCATCTTAAATTTGTTTTGTCCACGACAATCAAATTAAAAGTGTTAACATTAAAAAAATGAACCAGTTAATATTTTTACGAACGAAGTTTTTTGTATATTCACAAGTAATTTTATATGCTTATTCAGATGTTAAAAGAAAAAGAAAAAAATATGATTACATTTTTGGTGAACCATCTGGTTAATCAATCAAGGTTGTACGCGAATCTTGTCCAGACGGGTAGGGGTGTCCAAAAGTTACAGATGTGTCTGGGTCCATCAATATCCATATATGAAATATGGACAGACAACACGGGATATCAAAGTGGTTGCAAAAAAATATGGCACTTGTGAGCAGTCCGCAAGTGTTTGTAGTGGCATTTGTAACATGTAAGATTCAAAATTAGAAAAATATCTTCTTATCTAATATTGTTTTCTAAGCTACAAATAACGCATATTGTTTTATAAACAACGCATGTTGATTAACCATCTGGTTAATCAATCAAGGTTGTATGTGAATCTTGTCCCGACGGGTAGGGGTGTCCAAAAGTTGGAGATGTTGTGTCTGGATCCATCAATATCCATATATAAAGCATGGACCGACAACATTGATCACACAGTGGATATCAAAGTGGTGTTTGCAAAAAACATGGCACTTGTGAGCACATCCTCAGGTGTTCGCAATGGCATCTGTAACATGTAAAATTCAAAATTAAAAAAATCTTCTTATCTAATATTATTTTCTAAGCTACAAATAATGCCTATTGTTTTATATAAATTGAAGGATTATCATTTTGAACAATACGATTGTCTATATAATTATTGTAAATAAATTAAATTTAGTAAACGGTACAATACTTTTAACTATGTTTTCAATATGTCGTCGCGTCACAGAACCAGCAAATGCGAAATCTGTGAAACTGTGAAAGTGGAGGATGTGCCAGATTTGTACCTTATTAGGTAGAGCTTATTTTTATAATTATAACTATTATATTTAATTATTTGCTTTTTTAATTTATTTATGTAAAGCAAAGTGGATAGATAATGGCGCAGGATTCTTTTCCGCCCTCCCTCGCCCTCATCCTGTATTTAGCAATCTAATCTACCTCTCTACACTTCCCTTCCCTCCCTCCCTCCCTCCCTCCCTTTTTTCTTTACTCGATCAGGAACTATCGTGATAGAACACTTGTGTAATTTGTAAGGGAGAATTAAGGAGGAAGACGAAGAGGACGAAAAGAGCAAGGGAGGTCGATTAAATGTCGAGAGACAGATCCCTTCTTGGCATGGCCGGTTACATGCTCTTTTACTTCCCTATTTAATTTAATTTGATTGATTCTAACACTCCTTCGTCTTCGCTGTCTCAAGATTGCTGAGAGACACACACTAACACACATATATAATTTATTTATAATGATAATGATATATATATTATATGGCATCGGCACGAGGCAGAGAGTTGTATGTGCCACATCTTAATTTGGATCGTCTGATTATATGGGCGGTCCAGATTAATTCATGAAATGTGATGAAAACCCCACCATCTTCGGGGGCTTCCTGCCTTCTTCGACCATTGCCGCAGCCTATCGGTCTCTCGCCGCCGGAATCAACGACCCCCTCCCTCCCCATCCCGATTGTCATCTTGGGGCGCCTCCTGGTGGCCGCCTCCAACCCTCACTACCCCGGCGCCGCCTAATGGTCTCCCGCCACCGGAATCGACGACCCCCTCCCTCCCCATCCCTTTTGTCATCTTGGGGATCTTCCTAGTGACCGCCTCTAACCCTCGCTGCCCCAGCTGCCGCCTCTGACCATTGCTGCCCCGCCGCCGCCTACCGGTCTCCTGCTGCCGGAATTGACGACCCCCTCCCTCCCCAACCCGATTGTCATCTTCAGTCTATTTCCACGACTCAGTAGCAACAGAATTTTTTTTCAGGTAATACTAGCATGTTTCACCTATATCTCCATCTTTTCTAGCATGACTCAGCTCCTCCCGCACAACAGCAACAAAGAGGCCATTAGGGCCAGGGTCCGGGATAGAAGGATGGAGGTCCCTAACCTAGCCGGCACTCTCATAGCGGCTTTTAGTTATGCTCTCAATATACTTTAGTAAAGAAGAGGATCTGATTTTGAGTGGTAAGTCTAACTGCTATCATACAACACAAGTTGTATAATTATGTAATTGAGTATCCAGATTATGAGGAAAGGAATCACGTTTTCTTTGCAAATAGCATTTGTCGTGTGTATTTGATTTAGACGGGTGGGTTTTTTTACTACCTTACATGACCTTGTTGCTTAAAATTTTTATGTTAGATTGGTTTTATTTTCTACCTTTCGATTATTCAAATGCTTTTAATTTTTTTACATAGAAGGGATAAACGAAAATAAAGCTACTTATGCCTTCTTTTAATTTAGCTACATTGAGATATGGATTCCCGAACATAATCTTATGCTTTTTTCTTCCAGTTGCTCAGTCAATGGTCAGGTTTGATTGTTTAAAATTGTGTTATTTTTCCCCCACCATTTACATGGTAACATACTTGGTTTCACTAAGGGGGTTGTTATTTACTTATACAAATTCAAGTTCTACATTTTTATAGTTCTGGCTTATTGTTAGTGGAATACTTTGTTTTAGGTTCTTGGGTTGGGGGAGTACATTGAGGAAGTTTATGCTGCTTATGAACATATGCTTGAAACACTGGTGAGTGACTTTCCAAGTCCTTTAATGCCTTTTACATTGACCATACGCTTTGATGTATGGTAATACATTGTAGTCAATATTTCAGGATTCTCCAAAAGTCGGCAAGCCTGGGGTTGAGATGAACGAAGAAGAAGCGGTGGCTGAGCAGCAGAGAATGTTTGCGGAGGCGCGTACTAAGATGAATAATGGAGTAAGTGTGCCTAAAACTTCAGAATTCGATCGGAACATGGACAGGGAAGGTCGGAGGCGGCCACCAGGAGGCGCCCCAAGATGACAATCAGGTTGGGGAGGGAAGGGTCATTGATTCCGGCAATGAGAGACCGGGTTTTTGTCACGTTTTATGAATTAATTTGGACTGCCTATTTAATCGAACCGTTCAGATTATGCCCCTTAGGCCGATAGAAGCGCATCTCATATTATATTTTATATATAATGGGTAATGTTTCCTGAGGGGCAGGAAAAGTTTCCTGCCCCAAATCCTAATCAGGGCCGTCCATATGATCGGACGGCCCTGAGCAAGGGCCCCCCTCACCCCCTCTTTCGCGGGCGGGTTCCGGCCACGGCCGGGCGGGCGGGTGATGGTGGTGGCGGAGGGGGCGAGGGGGGGGGGGCGGCTGGTTGGGAGGGGGCGAGGGGGTGTTGGGTGGAAGGGGGGGGGAGGGAGGTGCAGAGGGGGAGAGGAGAGGGTGGACGCCGACGTGGAGGAGCGGTGGGAGGGGATGGTGGAGCTGGTGGAGACGTAGAGAGGGAGGCCCCGAACACCGCCTTGTTCGTCGAGATCTCCAACCGCCTCGGGCTGGCCGCAGACCTGGGTCCCCGCCCCAACGACCTGGTCCGGCGGCTAAAGGTGGTCCCGGCTGGGACATGGTCGGGATCGTGCTGTCGAAGCTGGTCCGCCTTCACCGGAAGCGAGGCTGGTGCGGCCGGAGGAGCTGGGTCTGGTGGTGATGGCGTCGGAAAGGCTGGTGGTGCAGCCGCAGGACTGGGCGTTAAGGAGATGCTGCATGGCCGTCGGCGGCTAGAGGAGGTATTGCACGACCTCCTCTAGGCGCCCCGACGACCTGGTCCATGCAGATGCAGAGGAGGAGTTGAGCATCTGCATGGCCGTCGCCCTCGTGGAGGAGGCGCAGGTCTTGGAGCCCTTCACGGAGAAGCTCCACCTCCTTCGGATTGAGTCCTCTTGGAATCCCTCACCCCCCTCTGATTGATGATGATTGATCGATCAATTCATGAATTCATGATTCTGCAATTTCTGTTGTTGCTTACTGCTTAGTTAGTTAATCTCTTCTATCTCCTCCTTTAATTTCTTCTATCTCCTCTGTAAATATGTGTGATATATCATATATCCATATCACAAAAGAAATTTCTCACCAAAAAAAAAAGGCTGTTTGCTTTGGTTTATAGCCACTCTAATCATCGTTTTGAGTGTTTTTTCCGGGAAGGAAAGTTTATTGATTAGAAGATCTGATTTTGTTCCCTGTTTTCTTCAAGCAAGCACAGATTGAATGGAGGTCTTATTTTTAGGAGAAGATAAAGATCTGATTGTTCTTCCCTGTTGTTTTGTTCAAGCAAAGCAAGATTGGAGAAAGGAATTGTGAGGGGGAAGATCTTGAATATCAACCTAAACAAAAATGGTTCTCCTGCGCCATCTTCGACTTCTAGCCATGGCCGCCGCCAATCTTGGCATCCTCCTCACCTCCGGCCGCCGGAAAATTGATAAAGGTGCCGCCTTTGCGCTCTTCTCAGCCTTTGGCCGTGATATCCAATCGGCAACGACAAGTCTCCAGCGGGAGGGGGCTTGGCGGTGGTGTCGAATCGGCAGCGACAAGTCTCCGACCTGGGGGCTTGGCGGCGATGTCGAATCGGCGACGACAAGTCTCAGGGGGAGGGGGCTTGGCGGCGGTGTCGAATCGGCAGCGACAGCGGCTATCTCCGGCAAGAGGGGGCAGGTACTGCTGGGCGCCTGTGCGTGGAAGGTGGAAGGTCGAAGCCGATGTATCGGGGGAGGAGGTGATGTGGAAAACACGTGGGCTCCATTTATTCTAATCCGTTAGATTACAACAACGATGTGGATTAAAACGCGGCACAGAAACTTGTTTTTGCCTCTAGCGCTTGCGCTCCCAAGCGCTTCTCGTATATGACATATATGGTCGGTGAGAGCTAGCGAGGAAGGTAGAGGAGGAAGAGAGGTAAATAATAATAAGATGGATTGGGAAGTCTCAAAGCTTGCTTGGTTCAGATCTGCAATGGGTGTGTCCGCAAATTTCTGCATCTCGGCTCTGATTCCACCTCCGGGATTCTATGTCTTCAAACCCAAAGCTTTTTCCTTGTGCGGCCATGGCTGCTCAAAGCGTCGGCTTCCTAGCTCACCATGTTCTTCACCTGTCAGTACCGACTTCCAATTTGCTTCTCCAACGAAGAAGAAGACTGCCATTTCGGCGACCCATTTGAGCAGGATGGAGGCTCTGGCAGGGGATGTGCCGGCGGTGGTCGTCAAGACGCCGCGTTTCGACTTCAAGGTGTATACGATGCAGAAGGCGGAGTCGATGAACAGAGCTCTAGACGAGGCGGTGCCGTTGAGAGAGCCGACGAGGGTGCACGAGGCCATGCGTTACTCCCTCCTGGCCGGCGGGAAGAGGATCCGGCCGATGCTCTGCATCGCCGCCTGCGAGCTGGTGGGGGACGGAGGCGGCGGCCATGCCGTCGGCGTGCGCGGTGGAGATGATCAACACCACGTCCCTCATCCACGATGACCTGCCTGTTGAATCAACAAATAACTTTAAACTTTAACCAAAATTATATAGATGATAAAACCATCATCAATAAAACCTTCTTCATATCAAATCATCAAGAAAATAAATTTAATAACGGAAGCGTACCTGGATCCATAATAGTAAAGCAATTCTTTGATTTCTTCTAGTTTGATCTTCCAAATTTTACACCGGTTCTCCAAAGCCAGAGTTCCTGGATGATGGGATACCAGAAAAGAAAAACAACGGTGCGAATTCGGGGACCATAACCGTATTTATTCGTATAACCGTATTTATCCTTATCTTTCATAATTTCAATTTAACCCATCATAAATTAGAGATTACGAAAACGGTATCTACACATATTTATCCATACTCATCTTAAATATATGGTATCTCCACATATTTATCTTAAATATTAATGACCCATTAACCTTAACTTTAATAGATCAATTTAATTTAGGCTCAAACCTTATTAATAGCATATGATACAATTATATACTTGTATATATACGTCCAAAATCCAACAATCTCCCACTTGGACTATATATATAAAGATAATTGTATATTACCGTATGAGCTCCAAAATAACATATGCTATTCTTCCAAAATAACAATCTCGTCCATTAATTAATGTTAATATAGGATCAAGGCGATTTTCGTTACATTTATCGTAACTAAACCCATCCATGGTCACATACATCAACATAATTAAATGACATAGATCAAGTATGGATGTGTAGCATGAAAATTACATGTAATTTGATCTGAACATGCCTATTTTCAACTGGTCCAACCTTATGAGATCACCAAAATAGAGTGAAACATAAACCAAATACCTCAACAAAACAAACTCCCACTAAAGTAACATATCATCAAATGATACAACACCCAGATGAGCAACATACTCATGAAAGACCTTGGGCGGTAAACTTTTAGTAAGTGGATCCACAACTATAGAGTTTGTCTCAATATGCTCTATAGAGACTTTACCGAAACTTTATCACTCTAAACTCTTTCTTTCACAACAAGGAACTTGATCTCTATATATTTTGATTTAGATGAGCTCCTGTTGTTATTTGAATATGATACTGTAAACTGATTGTCACAAAATAACTTAAGTGGTCTTTCAATATTATCAATAATGCGCAGCCCTGTGACAAAATTCCGCAACCATATTCCATGATTGGATGCCTCATAACAAACTATGAATTCAGCTGCCATGGTGGAAAAAGCTATGAGTGTCTGCTTAGCACTCTTCCAAGAAATAGCTCCTCCAGCAAGCAGGTAGACATAGCTTGACATCCACTAAAATCAGAATCAGAATACCCAATGATCTCAAGTTGATCTGACTTCCGATAGGTAAGCATGTAATGTTTTGTTCTCTGAAGATACCTTATGACTCTTTTGGCTGCTATCCAGTGATCCAATCCTGGATTACTTAAATATCTGCCTAACATTCCAACAATATACGCAATATCTGGACGCGTACATACTTGAGCATACATAAGACTTCCTACTACTGAAGCATAGGGAATCTTTTGCATTTCATTTCCTTATATGTCATTTTAAGACACTGATTGAGACTGAATTTGTCTCCTTTAGAAACAGGGGTATCTCCTGGTTTACAATCTTGCATGCCAAATCTTTTAAGCACTTTTTCTATATAGGTCTTTTGTGATAATCCAAGTATACATCGAGAACGATCCCGATGTAGATGAATTCCTAATACAAAAGACGCATTTCCAAGATCTTTCATTTCAAATTTCTTTGATAAAAATCTCTTGGTTTCATGCAAGAAACTTATATCATTACTGGCAAGCAATATATCATCAACATATAAAACCAGAAAAAATATACTTACTCCCACTAAACTTATGGTATATACAATCATCAATAACATTCATCTCAAAACCAAATGAGAGAATCACTTGATGAAATTTGTGATACCATTGACGAGAAGCCTGCTTAAGTCCATAGATGGATTTCTTTAATTTGCAAACCATATTCTTTGAATCTCCAGATACAAAGTTTTCCGGTTGCACCATATAAATTGTTTCATCAATGTCACCATTTAGAAACGCAATCTTTACATCCATCTGATGTAACTCAAGATCAAAATGTGCCACTAATGCCATAATTATTCTGAATGAGTCTTTCGATGAAACTGGAGAGAAAGTCTCATTATAATCGATGCCTTCCTTTTGAGTAAAGCCCTTTGCAACAAGACGAGCCTTATATCTTTCTACATCACCTTTCGAATCCCTCTTGGTTTTAAATATCCATTTACAACCAATAGGTTTCGCACCTTCAGGCAATGGAACAAGATCCCAAACGTCATTAGCTTTCATGGACTTCATCTCTTCATTCATGGCATCAATCCACTTTTGAGAATTAGAACTCTTCATGGCTTGATGAAAGTTGATTGGATCATCTTCCACCATTCCAGTATTATCCTCATGTTCTTGGAATTTCTCCTTTCTCTTGTGGATCTCCTTAATGGCATTTGCTCTTGAGGTTGTTGAGTTTGCTCTTCAGGTATAACTTGATTAGGGAGATTCTCGACATTGTCTTGTAATTCTGATATTGTTTCTTGAACAACATCAGGAATATAATCCTGATCCTGATTATTGTCAAGAACAATCATGGGAAGAGAATCAGATTCTTCTTCAAAGACAAAGTCTCTAACTTCATTTCTCCCTCCAAACTCAATATCCTCAAAGAACTGGGCATTTCCCGTCTCAAAGAATGACCTTATTGTGGGATCATAAAACTTATATCCTCTAGACCGTTCAGAGTACCCAACAAAATAACTGCTAACTGTTCTTAAGTCCAGTTTCCTTTCATTTGGCCTATAAGGCCTTGCCTCAGCTGGACAACCCCAAATGCGTAAATGCTTAATACTGGGTGTTTTTCCAGTCCATAATTCATAAGGGGTCTTAACAGTTGCCTTTGTTGGTACTCTATTAAGAAGATATGCTGTTGTCTTTAGTGCTTCACCCCAGAGTGAATCAGTTAAAGTAGTATGAACAATCATACTTCTCACCATGTCCTTTAATGTTCGGTTTCGTCTCTCAGCAACACCATTCATGCTAGGAGTACCTGGCATTGTGTATTGTGGGACGATTCCGCACTCTTCTAGGAATTTGGCAAATGGTCCTGGACATTGTACACCTGATCCATCATATCTATCATAGTATTCACCACCACGGTCAGATCTGACGGCCTTAATAGTTTTGTCAAGTTGGTTCTCAACTTCAACCTTATATGCCTTAAACAAGTCCAATGCTTGAGACTTCTCATGAATGAGATATAGGTAACCATAATGAGAATGATCGTCTATGAACGTAATAAAATATTGTTGACCATTCCAAGAAGCCGTAGAAAATGGTCCACAAATGTCCGTATATATTAGTTCTAAGACACTTGAAGATATATTGGCACCTAGTCTCCTTATATTTGTTTGTTTTCCCTTAATGCACTCAATACAGACTTGAAAATCTGATAAATTAAGAGAATCAAGAATTCCATCTGACATAAGTCGTTCAATTCTTTGTTTAGAAATGTGTCCTAAATGCTTGTGCCAGAATAAAGCAGAATTCTCATTGGTTAATTTTCTTTTCGTACCACATAAACCCACATGCAAAGTTTCATTAAAAGATGCAATAGTATTAAGTAAATATAGATTATCATAAAAAGACAAGGAACCCGTACCCACAATATTTGAATTTAGAAAAAGACTAAACTTATTATTTCTAAATGAACAAGAGTAACCAAATTTGTCCAATATAGAAATAGAAACCAAATTCCGTCTAAAAGACGGTACTACATATGTCTCTTTCAAATCCAAATAATATCTTGTCTTCAACAATAATCTAAAAATCCTATTGCCTCAACTATAACTGAGTTGCCATTACCCACATAGATGAATCTTTCAGCATCATTTGGCTTTCGGCAACTCAGGCAACCCTGCATTGACACACTTATGTGAGTAGTATCACCCGAATCTAGCCACCAAGTGTGTATTGGTACTGAAACTAAATTAACCTCAGAACAAACAAAATTACGAAATGGACCTTTATTTACACACCAAGTGTGATACTTAGTGCATTCCTTCTTCATATGTCCAGGTTTACAACAAAAGAAACAGCAAGAAGCCTGATTTTTTCTTATTTTGTCTTGATAGGTACTAGCCAAGTGAGTACTTTCAGCCTGTTCTTGCTTCAACCTTTCTTCTTCTTGCACACAATAAGAAATGAGCTCATTAAGAGTCCATTTGTCCCTTTGACAGTTGTAACTGACCTTGAATTGACTGAATTGTGCCGGAAGAGAAATTAAAACTAAATGCACGAGCAAATCTTCAGATAGCTCTAACCTTAGTGCTTTTAGTTTTGAAGCAATATTTGACATCTATAAGATGTACTCCCTTATGCTTATTTTGCCTTTAAACTTCATTGAAATCAAGTTCGACAAAAGCGTACTTGTTTCAGCCTTATCGTTTTTTACAAAACGCTTTTCAATTTCTTTAAGAAACTCACTGGCTGTAGTAACCTTTTCAGACATATCCCCCTGAAGGTTTCTGGAATCCTATGCTTCATGATCATAAGACTCATGCAATTTGAACATTCCTACTTCTCAATGTCCCGTTTTTCCTCAATGGAACTTTTGTCCATAAGAGAATAAGGTTGTTCAGTCCTTAATGCAAGGTCAAGATCCATGCAGCCGAGAACGATTATCACATTCTCTTTTCAATCCTTAAAATTATCTTTAAGCATAAGAACTGAATTGATGTTGGCAGAAATCATATAAGCAGATTGATTAACTGAATCCATAGAACAAAACAACATGCCCATAATAAGATTAATAATTCAAATAATAGTTAATCCCATCGACAGATACCTAGCACAATATTAATATTTAGTCTTTGGACAGAAATATTAATTTGTAAATGGTACTCTCAGTGCAATAATCAAATATGGACAATAAATCCTGTCAAATAATAAACCTTCCATTGGGCCAATTTATTATCCACATGGAAACTTGAAAATTATCCCATATTTATTACCACAAATGAATATATAATTCTGTTAAATATTAACCTTCCTTTAGGCCGATTAATATTCACATGAATCATATACCCACAACCGTCTTAATATTTAAAATAAATTAATTTCTACAAAAGAGGCTACTTTGGCAGCATATTGTAGTCCTTAATAAATTTTAAAATATTAATCATAACTGAACCATAATTTGAATTTAATAATCCCAAATAACATAAAACTGAAAAAGGTTATAAAAATATCTTTATTTGGAAATTTCTGAAATTATAACCTTTTGTAACTTTATTGTCCTCATTTGATATTTAACCAAAAGAAGACCTTGATTTGGGAAAAATATCCCATAAACTGATATTGACAGTGCAAAATTTGGGCAAAGTAAAATACATAATCACCATATTCACCATCCAAAATTTAGCGTATTCTAAATAAGTTGAAGAAGATTGGTTGTAAACCATGTCAATTTTGGTAAATAAGGGATTACTGTAAATTCGAACCATAAAATTTTCCCATACAAACAATTATTGAATGATTGACTCATTCCAAAAATAAAATAAACATAAATCAATTAATTCTCAATGATTTAATATGAAGTTGCTCTGATACCACTTGTTGAATCAACAAATACTTTAAACTTTAACCAAAATTATATAGATGTTCGTCCAAATTTTTCACCGCACCCCTCGGCTCAATCATGACGGTTAACCCAGCCAGTCGTGGTTGAACCCGTGGTTATGCCTAATTTAATAGAAATAAGATACGTGAGATTTATTCGGAAGGAGGGAAAGGGGTCCACGAGATTGAAGAAGACGAAGTCATTGCTGCCATGGAAGAAGACGAAGTGGAGGAAGACGAAGTCATTGCTGCCATTGAAGAAGACGAAGTGGAGGAAGACGAAGTTGTTGCTACTTGCTATAAAGGAGGACGCCTGTTGCTGCTACAGGGGGATCTGGCTGCAATGGAGGCTAGAAGAAAGAGATGCCATGCATTACTACTTAAAGAAGGAGCCACTTGACGAAGTAGAAGACTCTGTCTTTTTACTGGAGACCTTGCCTTGCTGTTGCTGAATTGAAGAAGGAGTTCCTGAAATCCACCCTGCTGCTAGGAGAAGGACGCCATTGCAGGTTGAAGGAGGGAGGGGGCTGGAAGACGGTGTTCCACGCCCAGGCTGCTGCTGTTAGGAGGAGGATGCCCTACTCCTACATCCTTGCTTGTTGCTGCCATTGGAGAAGAAGCAAGGGAAGGAAATGTCATGTCGCTGTCTTGCTGATTAAAAGAGTTGCTGAAATCCACCCTGCTGCAATTAAGGTCGCCATTGAAGGTTGATGTTGCTGCTAGGAGGAGGACACCCATGTTTGCTGGATTGAAGAAGGAGTTGCTGAAATCCACCCTGCTGCAATTAAGGACGCCATTGAAGGTCGATGTTGCGGTTAGAAGAAGGATGAGATGCCAACCATGCTGCTGCTGATTGGAAAGAACGCTGCTACAGCATGCTTTTGATGAGGACGCTGCATTTGAAGATGAAGGTTTGCTACAATTGAAGGAGACGCCTTGGAGGAGTTATTGCAATCCAGAGGAGGAAGACAATCTTTCCCTGCTGAAGTTGAAGCAGCATTGCAGTTGCAATTTTCATGCATTCAAGCATGATATGTTTATGGAAATGAATAATTAGGATTGGAAATGGCCATCCCACCGAGTGCATAAGAATTGTCTAAGTGTTATTGGATACTTGTGACTCTTTAGTCTCATCCCGCTGTCTCTTTGCGCGGCAAGGGCGCCTCGGTCCCACCGAACCCTTCCAACCCGACGCGGGAACACTCTAACCCGCACCAGCGGACGAACCCGCGCCCGAACATAAATTGGCGACTCCACTGGGGACCGTCAAGAGGTAGCAGTGCAGCTTGAAGAGATAGTGTGGATAAAAGAAAATGGCCCCCGAGACAAGGCATATGGCTAGACAAAGAGGTGCTAGTGAAGGAGAACCTTCTAACGCACCCACAAACCAACCTGAAGTGCAAATACCATCCATCACCAGCATGGGCGAGCCAGTCGCCTTGCAAAATGAAAACCCGAACTCGAACGAACAACTTCGAGAACGGGTTAGACAACTTGAATCGGCACTTGACGATGCACTCGCCTTAAATAGGCGAGCATCCGTCGCAATGGGAAGTGCATCGAGAAGAGAAGATGCCGACCTAGCAAACTGGCGAAGTCCAGACGAAGTGGACCAGCCTGCTAACCCACCGATGACAAGTAGTTTTACGGCACTATTGGAAAGGCCTTTGGCAACCGCTCCAACAAGTGTGGATTTGTCAAATACCCCTCGGGTAGATAATATGTTTTCCAATGTCTCGGGATTTATGTCTCAAGCCTCACCCTTGATAATTTCGTCGTCCGAACCAAGTTGGACGCAACACTACCCAATTATACCCCCAAGTAGGACTGAAATTAGTCCACTACCACAGTCATCATGGTTCCCACAACCACCCCACTACCCACCACCATACCCGTACCCATGGTATAGCCCTGCTATCCCTCAATCATCAGTTTCTATGGCATTTCCACCGCCAATCACCACTGCGGTGTCCGCCTCAACGGCGACGCCCTTGATGTCAATGTTTCAGCCAACAATTCCAGCCACAGTAGCTCCGCTACCAGTTAATTATCCTCCACAAGTCTATCCTGCAACAGTTCCTGTAGCACCAGTCGCACCAGTTGTGCCGATTCAGGATTCTCGATTTGATGAGTTAAAAGCCGCGATGGATGCACAAGCCGCATTAATCGCCGCATTGATAGCTCAAAAGGACAAAGAACCTAGTAAAGTTGTAAAGCGTCTTCGTCCTTTAGCCGATGAAGTTTACACGGAAATTTTGCCGGAAAAATACAAGCGCCCAACTTTTACGAAGTTCGATGGAGACGGCAATCCGGGAGATCATGTCACAATTTTTGAAATTGAGTGTGGAACAATTGTGGCAAATGAAAAATTAAAGTTACAACAATTCCCGGCATCACTTAGCGGTAATGCCTTGAGATGGTTCAATAACCGCCCCTCTGGATCAATCAATTCATGGGATGAATTTGTTGAGCAGTTTACAGAACACTTTCAATCCATGGAAATTCCAGTAACAATAGAACACTTAAGACAGTGTCAAAGGGAATCAGGTGAAAGGTTTGCAACATATGTGAAGAGGTTTAGAAGCCTCACATCTCAAATGAAAGAGACCCCTGACATTAAGGAGCTTGATGAAGATTTGCGCAATGAATGCCGGATCCAGCTTCTTGGTTCTTAAGTGGTGCACAATGCAACACTTTTGAACAATTGTTTGAAAGGATGTTGATTTTTGAAGAACTTGGAAGGGTTTCTGCTTCTCTGAAAAATGCTAAGGCATCAACCAATGCTGTCACTGAACTTGGAGAATCAAGTCGGGAAAAACAATTGGAAGGGCCAAGGAATAACAATGAAGATAGAAAGGCTGCGCCCCGACAACGGCGTGAATGGAGAAATATAGAAGATTACACCTTCAATGTTGGTGATACTGAAAGGTGGTTTGATGTTTTGGTCAAGCAAGGAAAAATCACTCCCTGGATACCGAAGAATCCACCTAAACCGGAAGATGAAAAGAAGGAAAATTTTTGTCGATTTCATCAAATGCTTGGCCATCCAACGGTGATATGTCGAGATGTGATGGAAAAGATCCAAGAGTTGCTGGACAAAGGAGATATAAAGTATAAAGCTGCTAATGCTAATGTGATGACAGTAAGCCACTTATCCTTACCAATGAAGTCTCATAAAGGAAAAGAGAAACAAGGAGAGGAAATGGATGTCCCGATGGCTAATGTTGAAGACACAAAGGTGTCGCCTGCTTCCACTATAGAAGATAAAGGATGTTCTACACCTCTATCAATCCAAAAGTTTGAAGTCCAAGCTAATCAAGGAAAAAGACTTTTCGAAAAAGATGAGCTTGATAAAGAAAAGATGGAAGATCAGCTTGCTGTCAGAACAACTTCAACACAAAAGGAAGTCAAGTCAAAGATCTCAAAAACAAGACTTCGCTTGATGTGCAGCTTTGGCGGAAAGATAGTAATCCAGGGAAGGAAGCAACACTACTTTGGAGGAGACACACGACTGGTTGTACTGGAGCATGATTGTTCTTATTCAAGTCTTGTCGCCCAAATCAGGGGTACATGTTCTACCAGCATCCCGTTGGTGATTAAGTGTCAGCTACCCGGTGAAAGCTTCAATTACCTTATCACAATCGCCAATGATGAAGACTTGGTAAATATAATCAAAGAACAAGAGGAGTTCAACACAAGTCATGAATCAACATCTCGTCTCCACTTCTTCGTGTCACCAAAGATGTCAAGATCGCAATCCAACCAGACATGGGACAAGAAGTTGGGGGCTCCAATCAAAATCACTGCTGCTAGAAGGTTTAAAAGAGAAGCAGCCAACAACTCAACAAATAGTAGGAGGCATCATAAAAGATCAAGGTCACCTCCATACTATGGGCAGAAGAAGTTTGATGCCCTAAGGAAAAATCCACAAAAAGAAATTTGGATTTGGAGGCCACGAGTGTCGAGTGAGAGAGTCACTCCTCAAGATCAAAATGATGGTCAATGGCCACACTATAACCCACGAGGAGTCACCTTAGGCTAAATTATGAAAAAAAAAAAAAAGAATGAAAAATGAATAAAAATGTTTTGCCGATTCTTCTTTCTCAGATTGCGAAAAATCGGCAAGGGGGCTGATGTTCGTCCAAATTTTTCACCGCACCCCTCGGCTCAATCATGACGGTTAACCCAGCCAGTCGTGGTTGAACCCGTGGTTATGCCTAATTTAATAGAAATAAGATACGTGAGATTTATTCGGAAGGAGGGAAAGGGGTCCACGAGATTGAAGAAGACGAATTCATTGCTGCCATGGAAGAAGACGAAGTGGAAGAAGACGAAGTCATTGCTGCCATGGAAGAAGACGAAGTGGAGGAAGACGAAGTCATTGCTGCCATTGAAGAAGACGAAGTTGTTGCTACTTGCTATAAAGGAGGACGCCTGTTGCTGCTATAGGGGGGATCTGGCTGCAATGGAGGCTAGAAGAAAGAGATGCCATGCATTACTACTTAAAGAAGGAGCCACTTGACGAAGTAGAAGACTCTGTCTTTTTACTGGAGACCTTGCCTTGCTGTTGCTGAATTGAAGAAGGAGTTCCTGAAATCCACCCTGCTGCTAGGAGAAGGACGCCATTGCAGGTTGAAGGAGGGAGGGGGCTGGAAGACGGTGTTCCACGCCCAGGCTGCTGCTGTTAGGAGGAGGATGCCCTACTCCTACATCCTTGCTTGTTGCTGCCATTGGAGAAGAAGCAAGGGGAAGGAAATGTCATGTCGCTGTCTTGCTGATTAAAAGAGTTGCTGAAATCCACCCTGCTGCAATTAAGGTCGCCATTGAAGGTTGATGTTGCTGCTAGGAGGAGGACACCCATGTTTGCTGGATTGAAGAAGGAGTTGCTGAAATCCACCCTGCTGCAATTAAGGACGCCATTGAAGGTCGATGTTGCGGTTAGAAGAAGGATGAGATGCCAACCATGCTGCTGCTGATTGGAAAGAACGCTGCTCCAGCATGCTTTTGATGAGGACGCTGCATTTGAAGATGAAGGTTTGCTACAATTGAAGGAGACGCCTTGGAGGAGTTATTGCAATCCAGAGGAGGAAGACAATCTTTCCCTGCTGAAGTTGAAGCAGCATTGCAGTTGCAATTTTCATGCATTCAAGCATGATATGTTTATGGAAATGAATAATTAGGATTGGAAATGGCCATCCCACCGAGTGCATAAGAATTGTCTAAGTGTTATTGGATACTTGTGACTCTTTAGTCTCATCCCGCTGTCTCTTTGCGCGGCAAGGGCGCCTCGGTCCCACCGAACCCTTCCAACCCGACGCGGGAACACTCTAACCCGCACCAGCGGACGACAAACCCGCGCCCGAACAATAGATGATAAAACCATCATCAATAAAACCTTTTTCATATCAAATCATCAAGAAAATAAATTTAATAACGGAAGCGTACCTGGATCCATAATAGTAAAGCAATTCTTTACTTTCTTCTAGTTTGATCTTCCAAATTTTACACCGGTTCTCCAAAGCCAGAGTTCCTGGATGATGGGATACCAGAAAAGAAAAACAACGGTGCGAATTCGGGGACCATAACCGTATTTATTCGTATAACCGTATTTATCCTTATCTTTCATAATTCCAATTTAACCCATCATAAATTAGAGATTACGAAAACGGTATCTACACATATTTATCCATACTCATCTTAAATATATGGTATCTCCACATATTTATCTTAAATATTAATGGCCCATTAACCTTAACTTTAATAGATCAATTTAATTTAGGCCCAAACCTTATTAATAGCATATGATACAATTATATACTTGTATATATACGTCCAAAATCCAACAATCTCCCACTTGGACTATATATATATAAGATAATTGTATATTACCGTATGAGCTCCAAAATAACATATGCTATTCTTCCAAAATAACAATCTCGTCCATTAATTAATGTTAATATAGGATCAAGGCGATTTTCGTTACATTTATCGTAACTAAACCCATCCATGGTCACATACATCAACATAATTAAATGACATAGATCAAGTATGGATGTGTAGCATGAAAATTACATGTAATTTGATCTGAACATGCCTATTTTCAACTGGTCCAACCTTATGAGATCACCAAAATAGAGTGAAACATAAACCAAATACCTCAACAAAACAAACTCCCACTAAAGTAACATATCATCAAATGATACAACACCCAGATGAGCAACATACTCATGAAAGACCTTGGGCGGTAAACTTTTAGTAAGTGGATCCACAACTATAGAGTTTGTCTCAATATGCTCTATAGAGACTTTACCGAAACTTTATCACTCTAAACTCTTTCTTTCACAACAAGGAACTTGATCTCTATATGTATTTTGATTTAGATGAGCTCCTGTTGTTATTTGAATATAATACTGTAAACTGATTGTCACAAAATAACTTAAGTGGTCTTTCAATATTATCAATAATGCGCAGCCCTGTGACAAAATTCTGCAACCATATTCCATGATTGGATGCCTCATAACAAGCTATGAATTCAGCTGCCATGGTGGAAGAAGCTATGAGTGTCTGCTTAACACTCTTCCAAGAAATAGCTCCTCCAGCAAGCAGGTAAACATAGGTTGACATCCACTAAAATCAGAATCAGAATACCCAATGATCTCAAGTTGATCTGACTTTCGATAGGTAAGCATGTAATGTTTTGTTCTCTAAAGATACCTTATGACTCTTTTGGTTGCTATCCAGTGATCCAATCATGGATTACTTAAATATCTGCCTAACATTCCAATAATATACGCAATATCTAGACGCGTACATACTTGAGCATACATAACTTACGCTCCCAAGCCCTTCTCGTATATGACATATATGGTCGGTGAGAGCTAGCGAGGAAGGTAGAGGAGGAAGAGAGGTACATAATAATAAGATGGATTGGGAAGTCTCAAAGCTTGCTTGGTTCAGATCTGCAATGGGTGTGTCCGCAAATTTCTGCATCTCGGCTCTGATTCCACCTCCGGGATTCTATGTCTTCAAACCCAAAGCTTTTTCCTTGTGCGGCCATGGCTGCTCAAAGCGTCGGCTTCCTAGCTCACCATGTTCTTCACCTGTCAGTACCGACTTCCAATTTGCTTCTCCAACGAAGAAGAAGACTGCCATTTCGGCGACCCATTTGAGCAGGATGGAGGCTCTGGCAGGGGATGTGCCGGCGGTGGTCGTCAAGACGCCGCGTTTCGACTTCAAGGTGTATACGATGCAGAAGGCGGAGTCGATGAACAGAGCTCTAGACGAGGCGGTGCCGTTGAGAGAGCCGACGAGGGTGCACGAGGCCATGCGTTACTCCCTCCTGGCCGGCGGGAAGAGGATCCGGCCGATGCTCTGCATCGCCGCCTGCGAGCTGGTGGGGGGACGGAGGCGGCGGCCATGCCGTCGGCGTGCGCGGTGGAGATGATCAACACCACGTCCCTCATCCACGATGACCTGCCCTGCATGGACAACGACGAACTCCGCCGCAGGAAGCCAACCAACCATAAGGTCTACGGTGAGGACGTGGCCGTCCTCGCCGGCGACGCCCTCCTAGCCTTCGTGTTCGAGCACATGGTCACCGCCACGCCGCCGTGCTGGCCCCCGGCCTCGGCCTCCTGGGTGGTGCGGGCGGTGTCGGAGCTGGCCCGTTCCATCGGATCGGAGGGTCTGGTGGCGGGGCAGGTGGTGGACATCACGTCGGAAGGCGTCGAAGGCGTGGGCTTGGAGCAGCTGGAGTTCATCCACCTCCACAAGATGGCGTCTTTGATGGAAGGGTCGGTGGTGATAGGGGCCATAATCGGCGGCGGAGGGGAGGAGGAGGTGGAGAAGCTGAGGAAGTTTGCCCGCAGCAGCGGGCTGCTGTTCCAGGTGTTGGACGACATCCTGGACGTGACCAAGTCGTCGGTGGAACTGGGGAAGACGGCTGGCAAGACCTGGTTGCCGACAAGACCACCTATCCCAAGCTGCTTGGTCTCGACCAGTCCCGTGCTTTTGGCGAGCATCTGAACCGAGACGCCATGGATCAACTCGACGCCTTTGATCCTCTCAAGGCCGCCCCTTTACTCTCCCTCGCTAATTACATTGCTTATCGACAAAATTAATATCAAACCTCTGTCTCTTTTAATTATCTTCCACGTTCCATCCATCCTTTGTTACATTTGCTTATGTTTTTATCTTCATCAATCGATCAATCAAACTTGTTATGTTTTTTATGGAGATTTTTTCTTTCCATAAATAAAGATTGATTATACTGGGTGTTTGTTTATTTTGACATACGTTGAAGAAGATTACATTACATTAATTAATAGAGTGATTTATTATTAAAGTATGTAATTAGCTAGGAGAATTTTAGGGGCAAAATAATTCTGGAAGTTTTATGTTTACTTCATTTAAAACATTATATACATACATTTAATAAAAGTTAGCTTGTATAAAATAGAATGGTATTGTTCAATTAAACAAAGCTATGCTTAGTTAACAAAGTGGAGTGGCTTAAAGGCTTATGTGCTTATGTCAAGAAGGATGTCTGATAATAAAACCTGAAGATCAAATCCCTAGTAATTTCACGCATGCATAATTAGATGTCACACCAATTGATGAGAAAAAATGCTAAAAAACTACCATAGTTTAGAAAGACATCATTGTGAAGAGATACTCCACATAAAATTTTCATTAGATTAAAGGAATGAGATGGGCCAAGGAGAATATGAATCGCCCTATAAATAAGGACATGAAAAATTTAGAATTAAGAGTCAATATTAGTTTATGACAAAGTTAGAAAAAGAGAGTAGATTACTAAATAGATGTAATACCCCGTTTCGATTTACCTGTGAACCAACTTAGAAATATTACCGGTGATCGAACTGTTGATTAATCTATTTAATTCGATTAAGTTGAGCCGAATTTACCTTTTGCATCTTAAGATGGTGATAAAGTATGCAAAGTATGGATGGGATGCTTGAGTTGTACTACATGTATGTCATGACCCATGACGTGCAAACAATTAAACAAACAAACCAAAGAAGCAAAAAATTTGAAAGAAATATCTATTTTTTAGAAAGTGAAAGACAAAAACTCCCTTAAAAGTATAATAAGGGCCACCCTTTCAACAACAATTAATATATATTTATAGCAATAAAAATAAAAAACACGGTCCAAATACAAAATATTTTTCACATTCTAGTTATCCTCGCCCAATAACCCACCCTCTTCATTTTCCACTTTCCATTATCATTCACATACAAAATATTTTTGGCAATTTACAGAATAACATGCAAATCTCATTATCTATATAGTTCAACACATAACCAATTATAGTCAATAGGTACATGTGTAAACAATTTTAGTGCTGCTCCTTCGTAGTCCCTACAGTTCTTATTCCTCGTAATTCTCACATACATATATAATAAAAGATGTCAGTAACGAGTGTTACTGGTCCAAAAATACCTAATAATAACCTGACATAGAAGAGCTGACCTTCCTGTTGAATAAAAATCTTATTATTCTTCCTCAAGAACTCTCATAAAGGTAATAACTGGGAGCCACGACCTCGCATGACATCGTTCCCTTTCCCATCTTATTCTCTTTCCTTGGCCACTTTAAACTATCCCTTGCGCGGGAAAATCATTTTTTTCTTACAACCTTCTACATCCTCCGTATTATTCCTGGCCCTGAGTACAAATGTCAAGTACTCTTAAGCATGTACCTTCAATACCCTTTAAAACTACAAGTCTAGACATGCCCTGCATAGTTGTACTTGTGAACCTCCGCCCTTCGAGTTTGAGGAACTCAAAGGTTGAGTTATTAAGATCCCTCGGAAATGGAACAGACATTCACCAATTCTAGAGCCAACTTTGACAAACACACGCCTATCTCAAGACGTGGTCTCATTGTACCTGAACTTTTTACAAATTTCCATTGACGAGCTTTCTGGTGAGCTCTTTCTTCTCGGAAACATCCTGAAATCGAGCGGGCAGGGTAGGGATTTCAGTATAATAGGCTTGAAAGTATCTTGATTTGGATCTGAGTTTCGAAAATAAACTCAATGGATCTCATCCTCGAGGATTATTAATCCGGAAATACAATCGGCTAAATGGCCAGTGTGGAGTGTGATACGATAAATGCACCACTTAACACATCCTCTTACTTGATAAAAACAAAACACAATAGAATGAGACAATAAATCCAGAACGAATCCTAAACGGACCTGGTAGAAACTATAATTGTGGTTGCGAACCTATGTGATAAGCTTCTACTCCGTACCTACACATCATATCTAGAAGCTAACACTCGTTAACTAAATGATGCATCAAACTCATCATGAACATCACACTCACAATGCAATCATCATCTGTCAAACAATTAACAATCCTCATCACAATAGAAATATCCCTAGCTCATCTCATTCACACTGATTTTATTATATTTTTCTAAATTACATTGCAGTTAATTAACATGTTCAAATTTAATTTACTTAATTAGATCACTAACGTTCATTCACTATCAATCAAGTCATGCAAATCATCACGTCATTCACAATCAGACATTTATCACAACAAATAATCAATCTTAACATGTTATGCTAACAATCATTAATTTTAAATAAGTAAATCAGAGGTAATTATTGTGTCATCGGTGACAATGATTGATGACAATCGATGACTGGTTAGGATTCGATCTCATGTCTCAAAGCTCGAATTCGGTGCTCGGCGGCGTTCAAAGATCAATCAGGTTCAACTGGATGAGTTCGGTAGAAGATCTGGTGAATTCAAGTTTTGCAATAGTTTTTCCGGTTTTCTAACAATTTTCGATGATTTTTTTGGCGAGTGTGGTCGGCGGCGGCTACCAGCGAGATGGTGGTCGTATAGGGTATCATTGGCACTGGCTCGGGGAGCTCGATGTGTCTACGGTGTCATCGCGGTCTGTGGAGGCAGTGGCTCACCAAAAAATGGCAAACAAGCATGTCGACAGTGGAGTGAAGAGATCCAGCCGAAATGGGCGATGTTGGGCTCCTCTCCAGTCGGGGAATGTCGTGGGAGGGTTGGCTACGTCGAGGCGGTAACTGGACGGCGGCGGCGACAGTCGCTCGTGGCGGAATCGGCGACGGGAGCGTGGTGCTAGGGCTTGGCAATTCGATGTTGTGGAGGCCGGGCGGGGTGCTCAGGGTGGCACGACTAGGCTCGGTGGCATTGATCGACGGCAAGGCAGCAGCCGAAGGCGGTGTGAGCGATGGAGGAGGGGCAACGTCGAGGGTTCCGGGGAGAAGTGTTGGGGGGGAGAAATGGATCAGCGATTTCGTAAATTAAAGTAACTCGATTCCGACTAAATGCAAAAATAATAACTAAGTCGTAATAAATCGTAAAAAAATCCTTAAAAAATCCAAAAATCATAGGAAAAAATCTCATAAAATATAATACAAATCATAACATCACAATAACATGTTCTATAACTACAGCCCATTCAAACTATTTTATAACGCATCATAATGTGTTATTTGTCCTAAAAATAATTTTACAATCAAATATATGAAAAATTATACTGCATAATTTCATATACTTTGATAATTCATTTATCACTATCTTTCCGACGTTATTATTATATACTCAAGTATATTTGACCCTCATCATTTATAACTCACGGCTGACCTCAATTCAATATACGGTTCTTCAAACTAACTTGACTCAAACCGACAGTTGAATCGACTCGTTCGCTAATGTAAAACTCTAACTCGAGTTACAAATTTTACTATAACTCGAGTTATTAATTTTACTATAACTCGAGTTATTAATTTTACAATAGAAAAAAAGTTCCATCTTTAACAATGATCATGTGTATATTCAAATTAATTTGATGATTTTTTTAATTTCAAAAAGCTGGTTTTGGCTGAGTGATTTGAGTTTATTTCTAGAGAACTTTAATCTTTCGTCTTTGCCATTTTTTAAAATATTTAATACATGTAAGGCGCATGAATCACGACAAGGTGCGGCAATTAACTCCTTCCAATTTCCACAATGTAGAGCTGTGTCCCACGTGTTTTTTGCTCTTGTATGTCCCGATACTCGATGTATGCTTCAAACTCAACCTTTGATGGCAAACTTCACCCGATCTAAGTTGGACCCTCATCATGAGGAGAATTCACATTATGTACACACATATTCACATTAAGATATATATATATATATATATATATATATATATTTATATATATTTATGGTGCGCTGCATGGTTTTGCAGCGCACTATAGATTTATATATATATATATAGGTGAAAGGTTGCTATAATTGAGCACAACCACTGTGCTCGATTTTATTTACAGCCGTTGGATTCAATCCAACAACTGTAAATAAATCAATCTCCCCCCTCCCCCCAACTCCCTCTTCCCGCCGTGGCGCCCATCTCTGCCGCGCCACCACCCGCGCATCCCAGCCGCGCCTCGCTTTCCCTACCCTACCCCCGCCCCAGCGCTCCTGCCAGCCCGCTCGCCCCCGCTCGCTGCATCAGTTGCCGCACCCGCCAGCCGTGCCTGCCCACCTAGCCCGCCCACCGCGCCGGCCCCTGCACCCCTACCGTGCCCTCACGTGTCACACCTCAAGTTGGACGGAAGGACGACAACGACAAAGGATGGTTGACGACAAGACGGCGGCATCGGCACCGAGGCCGGTGGCGCTCCACGAAACAGAGCAGGAGGGGCGGCGAGCAGATTAAGGGAAAGAGAAAGAAGGGAAAAGAAGGAAAAGATGGGCGGCGATGGCGACGCTGGCCGGCGGTAGTGCAGGTGACGACGGTGGCGAGGTCACCGGCGGTCGGGGTGGAGCGGCAAAAACAGAGGAGGGGGGGACGATTGTCGGTAGAGGAGAAACAGGGGAGGTCGGGGAGCTCAATGGCAATTTCGTAATTAAAACTTGACTCGCTCCCGACTTGAGTTAATATTATAAAATATATCCCAAAAATACAAAGAAATATAGTAAAATACGATAAAATAAAATAATCAAGTTCTAATAGATTATTTTATTTTATGGTATTTTAATCTATTTTTTCATATTTTTTGAGATATATTTCGTAATATTGATCGAGTTGGGAGCGAGTCAAGCTTTTATTTTAAAACTACTCCTCTTGAAAAATATGAAAAAATAGGGTAAAATACCATAAAATAAAATAATCCATTATAATTTGATTATTTTATTTTTTGGTATTTTCCTGAATTTTTTTACATTTTTAGGGAATTATTTCGTAATATTGACTATAGTCTGGACCGAGTTAAGTTTTTATTACAAAACTACCCCTGCCCATTTCCTTCCCAACTTGTGTCAATATCATGAAATAAATCTAGAAAAATAAAAAAATAGATAAAAATACCATAAGATAAAATAATCAATTAGAACTCAATTATTTTATTTTATAGTATTTTATTATATATTTTTCGGGATATATTTCGTAATATTAACTAGAGTCGAGAGCGAGTCAAGTTTGTATTACGAAATTACCCCTGCTAATTTCCTCCTCCCTCCTTTATTTTGCCGGCGACTCTATTTTTCCACCCTTTGCCGTGCCACCCAATCGCTAGTGACCTCGCCGCCGGCCGCTCGCTGGCAACTTCGAGAGCAAGTCGTAAAATATTGACTGTGAGAGAGTCAAGTTTTTTTATGAAATTATTATATATATATATATATATTTTAAATTTATTTCGTAATATTGACTAAGCGAGTCAAGTTTTTATTATAAAATTATTTTATTAATTTTTTTAAAATTTAGATCGTAAAATTAAGTCGGGTCGAGAGCGAGTCAATTTTTTATTACGAATTTGCCATCCACCTCTGTTTTGCCCGCACCCACTGCCGGCGGCCCGCTCTGGCCGGCGACGTTGCCGCCGGCGGCCCGCTGCTAGCCAACGATGTCGTCGCCTCGCCACCGTCATCAAGTCCGGCGTCCCCTCCTGTATCCTCTCCCACCTCCCTGCCTTCTCCGTGGCCGCCCGCTCCATCTCCACTGCCGACGCCGTTGGTGCCAACGTCGACAACCTCCTCGACCTCCTCTCCCCAGGCGGCGACGGCAAAATCCGCGCGATCGTCGACGATATCCGGGCCAAGAGCCCCCGTTCGTGCACCGTGCGGCGAAGATCCGGCGTGAAACAGAGGATTTCAAAAACAGAGGTGCCGGCCAGAGCGGGCCGCCGTGGCGGGAGAGGTCGACCGTGCTGGGGGAGGGAAATCGAGTGCCGGGGGAGGGAGAGGTCGACCGCCTAGGCGAGCGCCGGGGGGGGGCGGAGAGGTCGAGCGCGGGGGAGGGGAGGTGAGCTACTGGCGTTGGTGGGAGAGGTGGGGATGGTGGTGGTAGGTTGGATTTATTTCCAGCCGTTGGATTGAATCCAACGGCTGGAAACACCCCACCCTCATATAGATATATATATCATAGCCCAAGATTGAGACCTACTTGTAAGTTGTAACATACAATTAGGCAATATTTTCACTGTAGCATGAACGAGGGAGCGAACTGTTGGCAAGCTGTACGTAGATTCATCTGTAATCTAACCTACCACAAAAAGGAACAGATCATTTGGTTACAAATGCACGAGGAAATGCAAGGGTTGTCAGAATAATGATAAAAATGAACAGATCATTTGGATTCACCTGTTCCAAGCCTAGGGTTTTGAAGCTTGAAGAGGTCTTGAACTTGGTGTAAAAAACTTACAGGGTACGATTAATTGGATTATTGATGTTGGTGAATCTGTCCGCACGGGGCTTTACCATTGGGTTCCACTTCCAGGTTTGCAGAACGGTGTTCCTATTGGAAAATTTTTCTCTCTGCATGCGCCCGTATAAAGGGTAACCCACATATGATCAAGTGACCGGAGAAAAAGCAAAGAAACAGAAGGTAACGAGAGCAAAAGAAAATGGAGGGAAAAGAGAAGACGGAAAGGCAAATATTTTTTAAAAGTTGTCCTGATATGTATAGTTTACTGCATCTCTTATACTGCCAGAAGGGGAAGATATTGAGAGGACTTAATCTTAGAAAATCTGTAGAGTGCAGCTCATTACAGCTGATTAGAACCTTGAAATTAATTATCAGATGCTGATTCATGATATTGCTAATAATACCGCTTAGAGAAAAAATCACCCTTAGATGTGTCTCTAATCCGAAAAGTTATTATAAGATTAATCACAATTTTAACATTCTAAGATCTCTTTAACCCAACTAGCCAAAAAAATGAATTTATTAGAGAAATATCTAAATTGGGCGTTTACATGATCAGCTGAGTACTTGTAATATGCAAGTAGACCAGAAAACAGAGTAACATTAGTTTTTATGGCTAGGCGAATCACCTTGAAATCAAAATTGGTCTTCTTGTGGAAAAAAATGGCAATACCAGGCTGGTCAAGTCTCACGGTTAATGAAAATGGAAATGATAGTGCCCGCTGCTCTCAAATCTTTTAACTTTCATGACTGCAAAACATTGTTTTTAAATTTCCCCTACTATTCTAAATGCATTGTTTATAAAGTCTTATGTTTATGTCTAAATATCTTCTAAAAATGATTAGAACTGTGTAGATTTTTAAGTCTGACCGATACTATATAAACAAGTTTAAATTTGAAAAAAATGCCAAAATTAGAACCATGTCAAACGAACCTCAAAATAAAAACCGACAAAAAATATTTGAAAAGGTACCCAAGAAGAATAGATCACCTGTTTTTTCCCTCTTCACCACCACTCGTGGTCGGAAGTGCTGCATCGCGACCACTTCTTGTTGCTGCCAGCAAATCCGATCCCCGTCCATCCACTGGTACCGCCACACTATTGTCATTTGAGCCTTCATCCACCTCTATCCAAGGCAAACATTTCTCTATAAAAAAATTATAAAAAATTCTTTATAAAAATTGACAGCGAGAGCCAAAAATTGGAGCCTTATATTGGTTATAGAATAGTAGACTTCGTTGCAAAACGGTGACCCTGGAAGGATGGTGTAGATGAAGCTCATTTATAAAGTTTGCCGGGGAAGAGAAGGCGGGTGCGTCGGTGAGCAATGGTTAAGAAATGGCCGTTAGTGAAAAAAAATTTTAATAATTTTTTAATTATGAACAATTTTAAAAACTTAAGGGTATTTGTATTAATTATTGAAAATTTTGCATCCTATTCGATATTATGTAAAACTTTACACCTTATTTGATATAAAAGCAATTTAACTTTGTTTTTTTTCCAAAAAACTTATATTATAAAATAAAATTAAGAAAATTTGAATAATTTTTCCTACCCAACTTGATCCAAGTAAATGAAAATAAATACATATAGATTTTTTGTAATGGGTGTTTATAACTAGTGGACAAGTAAGGTATGGATATTGTTGAAATAAAAGTTTGAAAGATGGTTAGTTATGATATAATAATTTTAATTTTAGTTATTTCTTATACGAAAATTTCAAACACGAGCATTTATAATAACTACATAAGATGTAGCGTCATGCATAACTTATACCATATAAATTTTATTTTTATGCATAAACTCTTGTTGAATAATGAGATAAATTGTACTAATTTAATATCTTAGATATACAATATGATTGACTTTAAAAAGATATTTTATTTGAATAGAAATATGAAGTATAATTATTTGATTTTGTTATTACATTTTTTAGTACAATTAGACAAAATTCTATTAGTAGGAAGTTAGAAATTGAGATTCGCCGAGTTCGAATATAAGACTTTCTATTGTGAAAGATATTTTCAGTTTTAATTTTTTTAAGAAAGTGAGCTTAGCGAGATTCGAACCGGTGACCCTCTCCAAAAAGGTATTTTTGTTGTATTTTTTAAAATTTTATTGCATTTTGATTGACTAATTTTTATACTTTTAATCTTAAACCAGTATTGAATTCTTCTTTTATTAATAAGAATAGAATTTTCTTTAATGTCTGTTTAGTTGGCATTGAAATAATGAAAATAAAAAAAATTCATATGAGATGGAAATGTACTATAATGAAATGACTTGAAAATTTTAAAAATTTCTCTTATATATTTGGATATTAGGAAAATAAGATGAAAATAAATATTTTTTCTCGTATGCATATGCATGTGCCTTCTAAAAAATTTTAATTTTTTTATTTTTTATCAGAAAATATCATTTTTTTAAATTTTTACGTATACTTTGATTGAAATTAAAAAAATTTTGACTAAATTTCAAACATCTAAACATAAAAAAAATATGTGACCTCCAAATTTTATATTTTTTACATGTAATTTCAAAAAACCAAACACACCCTTAAATTAAAAGATAGACAAGTATTGCATTCATTTAATTAATCATTATGAAGCTTCCTTCAATAAAAACTTCAACATCAAACAACACTGAATATTAGAAATTACTCGATTGAATCCTTCCTAAATTCATTCCCGATGAGAAGGAATGGGCTTCGCGTCAGAAACGGGAGTTGAGCGGAATTTCATATTAAGAACTTGAAAGATTAAAATTGTGCCATGACGCATACTGAGATCACAACCCCGAAATTTGAAATGCTAGCATCCCTTGTAGTTAAAAGAACGTTCATCAAATTTACCGCCATTTATAGATTATTGGTACACAACGCAATCTAATTAGCAGTCCACTTTTGTATTCTGTGAGGCCAGTTCTGATCGCTGGGCCGAATTTTAGAAAAAGCCCACGATTAATGAGCACGCATGGTACATGCTCAAATCAAAGTCCCTTTGGGCTTGATTGATTAGAGCAAAATAAATAGAAGATTAATAATAATAATACATAGCAAGAAAATATTAACCTTTTTCTAAAAAATTATCCAACTTTAGTGGCCCCAATTAAACATTTCATCTCTACAAAATTTCTTATAAAAAACACCAAAAGAAGAAGAAAATTTTTGTGTAAAGAGATTTTACATCATGCCGAACTCAACTTTACGTCACTACTAGCTCTTTGTAAATTACAACTAAATCAAATTTTATACATTTTACATCCTTTTTATGTCAAACAAACGGAGGTATAAAGTCTTTAACTTAACAACTTCGTGCAAAATTTAATTCTGTTTAGTCGAATTATACATGCTGAGTTGAGCCAAGTGTCGTAGCAACTTGCTCAACGCTTAGCCACCCCATGCATCTACAAACAATAATTCATTCCATTCCCTCAAACTTAGTCTATGGCGGTTGCCGCACTTGAGGGATAAGAGATCCGGGTTGCACGAATCGGCCGATTCCGAGTGGAATCGGCCGATTTAAATCGGATCGGCGTCGCGCCGATCCGATTTTGGGGCCGAATCGGTCGGCCCCGAATCGGCTTCGGAATCGGCCGAGTTCGCCCGATTCCGACCGATTTAACTCGGAATCGGAATCGGCCGATTTAAATCAGAATCGGTTTTTTTAGTAAATTACTAAAATACCCTAGGTATGATTTTTATTAAATTATTTAAGCATGGGTAAAATGGTAATTTGGATTTAAAAACCTAAAAGCGCTTCCGCCCCGCTTCCGCCGTCGCTCACACTGCCGCCCTCCGCCGCGCTTCCGTCGTCCGACCTCACCTCCGCCCGACGTGCTGTGGAGCGCAAAGGCGACGACTTCAGGTGGAATCGGCGGCCACCCTCCGCCGCGCTTCCGCCGTCCGACCTCAGCTCCGCCCGGTGAAGCGCAAAGGCGACGAGTTCGGGTGGAATCGGCAGCCGCCCTCCGCCACGCTTCCGCCATCCGACAGTGCCGTGGAGCGCAAACGCGAGTAACCGCCCGACCTTCCGACCACGCCACCGCCCTCGCAACTCCGCCTTCGACAGGTGGCCGGCCGACAGCACTGCGGAGTGTGCCGTGGAGCGCAAACGCGAGTAGTTCGGGTGGAATCGGCGGCCGAACGAAAATTTGGGTAAATTTAAATTTTTTTATTGAAATTGAATGTTGTGATGTGCGAATTGTTATCTATGATGTGCTAATTGATTAATATGATGTGCAAATTGTGATGTCCAAATTAAAATTTTGTGCGGATTGATTAATATAATGTGCTAATTAATTAATATGATGTGCAAATTGTGATATCCAAATTAAAATTTTGGCAAATTTTTATATATGACCGATTTGGACCGATTCAGGCCGATTCAACTGAACTGATTCCTGGCCGATTCAGACCGATTCTTACTCCGATTTCGATTCCCTGAAAAATTGATTCTAATTTCGATTCCGATTCATGGAACCATGTAAGAGATCATGAGGAAGCAAGATAAGGGTAAGGTAAGATTTTGCGTCCTTCAATTGTGGCGCCGACAAGGGAGGAGCAGAGGAGGCATGCCTATAAATACCCCATCACGGAGAAGAAGTACCCGCACAGAGCCAAGGACAAAGGGAGGTGTTCCCTCCTAGCCCGAAACCCCTCTTCAGCGACCCCCAAGATCCTGGGGGAGATTTTGGAGTGCCCCTAACGTTACCTAGCCAAGAGCCACAGGAGAAGCCCCCTCAGAGAAAGCCAAGAGAAGTCTCTAACCAGAGGTGGAAAAATCATCAGACCAACATATTCCAGGCCTCCTTCTAACCAGTCCAATGACTGTACCTTCTTCCGCTAGGTTCCTGAGACGGACGGAAATAAATTAGAATCTGAGTCCGACCCCGAATTTAAAAATTGTATTTATTTTATTTATTGTATCAGTATTCCACCCAAGAGCTATCGTCAGCAAAGCCTAACGCCGCCACCAAAACCCAGCCAAGAGCTATCGTCAGCGAAGCCTACCGCCGCCGGGAAAGCATCTGGAAGTGGCCTACCAGAGCAATGAAAAACAGAAGATGACATGCTCGGCTGCTTTGAGGCTTTTGTCCAGCCAGCCAGGGCCTTCACCGACCAAGACACAGCCTCCACTTTGTCCCTCAAACTGCCGGTGACAAACCACAGTCAATAATCGCCGCCAGAGCAGCCCCCTGCCGTCGGAGAACTGCCAAAAGGATAGCCGTGGAGAACGAAGATAGACCAAAGCCGCCAACTTTCGAGCATTATTCAAGCCAGTACAGGTCACCACCGACAAAACTCAATGCCTATCATCAAATTACCGTCGTCGCCAACTACCTCCTCCGGCAAAGCTCCACCGCGCTGTTGCCACCCACGCCGAAAAACGGTGATAGAGACCGTAACATTAAAAGATACGCCGGGAATTTTTGGCGTTGTTGCCCCTAGCCACTGCCGCCGCAGATCGCCGGACTGGCATGAACGAACTCCCGGCAGGCGGAACTTTCGATATGGGAGGCCGCCGGTCACCACCGCCGCTGGAAACGCTGTTTCCCGAGCCCAAGATCTCGACATTTCACCGCCCGTGTGAACAAGTTCGTTGGGCCCACATAGGAGCCGGGTCCGCCTGCTGGCCGAACCATGATTAGATCTGCACCAGACGACGCACCCACAGCCCGCTACACGTGACCGTGTCCAAAGACCACCCAGCAAAAGTCACAGTCTGTGTACGCCACCGAAGTAAAACTAATTTTTACAGCGTGTTGGCATCGTGGGATTAACGAGTATTAATTTTGAAAAAATTTAACTCCTTTAAGGAGCGATGCCGGTGCGTCTCCACCGTTCTTAGAGGCGCATGGCGTCTCCACCGGCATCACTCCTGGGCGGAGTTAAACGTGGCTCATCAATTTTATCCCTAAAAAATATCATTATCTTAATAGATAAGTTGATTAGCAAAAGCCTCCGATGGATAAATGAAAGGAGATTAAGGCCGACGAGTTTAGAAATGTCAAACTCCTTATATATATATATATATATATATATATATATATATAGCATGCATTTATTGTGCTCAAGCACAGGCAAGCTGCCTGTGCTTGAGCCATCCAACCGTTGGATTCAATCCGAATCCAACGGTTGGATGAAAAAAAAAGCACCGTTGCTGGCACCCGCGTCGTCGCTGCCGCCGCCGCCGGCCGACATGTCGCCGCCACCCCGGCCAACACGACCCCCTGCCCCGCCCGTCGCCGCCCCTGGCCGACGGGGCGGCGACCCCTCCCCCCCACCACCGGCGGCGGGCGGCGGATCTAGCCGCCCCGCCTCTTCCCCTGCCGGCCCGCCGCCCCGCCACCCCGCCGCGCCCCCGCCCGCCACCCTGCCCTGTCCCCCGCCCGCCACCCCGTCGCCGTCCCCCGCCTGGCACCCCGCCGCGCCCCCGCCGCCACCCTGCCCCGTCCCCACCCCCTGCGCCACGCCCCACCCCGTCCCCCGTCCCAGCCGCCCCCCGCGCGCCGCGCCCCCTCAGCCCCGCCCGCCGCGCCGCGCCCCCCTCGGCCCCTGCCGCGCCGCACCCCCCTCGGCCCCCGCCTGCCACCCCGCCGCGCTGCACCCCCCTCGGCCCCCGCCTGCCACCCCGCCGCGCCGCACCCCCTCGGCCCCGCCAGCCGCCCCGCCGCGCCCCTCGTATGGCGACCTGCGACCACGCGGCCGCCGCCCCCCGGACCACCCCAGTCCCCTGTCGCCGCCGCCCCTGGCCGTCACCGTTGCCGGCCGCCCCCTCCGCCGTCGCTGCTGCGGCGGCGCCGGCAACCACCCCTATGTTGTTTTTTTTATCTTGGCCGTTGGATGCTAATCCAACGGCCAAGATCAAACTTGAGCACAGGCAAGCTGCATGCGCTCAAGCACAGAAGTTTTATTTTCATATATATATATATATATATATATATATATACTACTACTACTATTAAAAAAAAAAGGAATCAAAAGGGGAAGGAGAAGAAGGAAAGCAGCAGTTGGAAGCTTCGTTGACGCTGGAAGGTATCCAGGAGCTCGGACGGGTGCTGAGAGTGAGGCGCAAAAGGAGAAGCCAGAGAGAGATATGCATGATTTCCGTCTTTCCTTCGTCTAATTCGACATCCCCAGGCTAGCTTTTCCTTCCCTTCGAGTGAAAAGGCAGGGAGAGGTGTCCAGGGGGAAGAGCGGGTTGTCAGTCATTGGAGTCTGCAGAGTAGAGACTCCTCTGTTGCGAAGGTCTGCTATTTATCTTCGACACAATTCCCTTCTCTTTATCTTATTTGGCATCAAATTTTATGCTCATTTGGTATTTGTTTCGTTCTTCTTCTTAACGGCTTGACTTGTTTTTGTCTGGAATTGAAGCTAGTTTCGGTTTTTTCGAGTTTCAGTCAGATGGTCAGGCGTCACAAGCTTTACTCTGATCGATTAAATTTCTATAATCTTTTGGACCTCTTTCTTCAAAATTCATTTGCTTTTACCAATGGAAGCGTCCGATTTTCAGATTTTCGAACAAGAGATGAGGTCAACTGGGTCAACTCCGCCTTATCTAGGGAAAGAAGATGTCCTTTCACACCAAGTGTTGGATTTTCAGTTTCTTCGTCTATATCTCTCAACTTGAAAGATTCCTGCCGGATAATTGTTTATCGCCCATTTTCTTGTTTGGATTGCAAGTGAAGACGGGTTAATCTGTATTGAGATTTCACTCGGTTGATGACCTTTTTAGACAATCTGAATTTTTTCCTAGCTGCCAATTTCTATCTCCAATCGTCTTCTCCTTTGAGCATACAAACTATATCATATCATCCTTCATATTTCTGATGATCTACTCATTGATGATTTTCTCTTGTTTTCATTGGGTCCAATGTTTTATATTTTATAAATTTGCATTGGGCTATGTCAATCATACTTGATTTCGCAGGGTGCTTCAATATCTGACGTCGGGGCAGACTCGATCGGGGTTGTTCATGGCTGATGAATTCAATATTGTCGCGTCCCGTGAAGGCTGCTATGTTACTTGTCTCCAACAAATGCTCAACGGAACGAGCAATCCAAAGAACATACTTGATGATGTGAATCCTTTTGCTCATCATCCAAAGAATTTGCCAGGCAAGTTTATTAGTTTTATCTCCTCAAAGCTGAACCTAGTGCCAGAGTCAATGGACTTTTTTCATATACACAAATACAGTCAAATGAAATTTTCTTCGCCCCTTCTTTATGTTGCATTCGTCCTGGTTGGTGAATTTCAATCTGCAATGGATCAATTGGAAGGAATCAGTTTTTCGTTTAGCTGAAGGAAGTTTGATTTTTACGGGTCTATATATTCTGACTCAACCTTGGAACTTTGAACTTATTGCCATATACTTGGCTCCAGGAATGCAAATTTAAAATTCACTCAAGGCTCATTACTGCAGGTGAAGTTCTATATCTGGGAATCTTTGATCACTCTGAACGCAGTGCTAGTGGCTATTGGCAGCAAAGTGGAGAGGAGGCAAGAATTGTGACAATCTCTTCCACCGTGGGCTGGATGAAAGAATTAGTGTTTTTTGAAGGCCAGGCGCCTAATGCATTCCAAACAGACTGGAGAATGCAACTATACAGATTGGATGATCACAATCGGCAGGCAAACCCTTCTTTTTATCTAAACTAGTCATAAACCCATGCAATGTGCGGGGAAGTCTTTTACAAATAGACTAATATTATGATGGGTAAACATATAAATTACTAAATTATCAAATTTTGATATCAAATACTTAAAATTGTTTGAAGTTAATTAAACTATAAATCTAAAATATTATGAAAAGTACATAAACTATAAAAAGTAATAGTATAAATCAATTGCATTTGTTCATTGCTCGATTTGTGGGAAAAAAACATAACAAGAAATATCAAAGTGTAAAGCAATTCATGTGAAAAAATGCCCAAATATTAATAAGGTAAAATTATTAAAAAATAATTAAATATAAAGAAAACGAGAAAGTGCACGAAAAAGGTGCATACTAATTATAAGAGATGCGGTATCGTTTAGAAAAGTTGTGACTACTAGTGAATGCACCAAGGACATGCTAGAGACTTCCTTAGAATTAATGATGTGCTAGATACCCGCTCTGAACAAATTTGGTAAAAATTTCTTTGAGTCATATTAGTGATAGGAGGATTGTAGAACACCTAGAAACTCAACTGTAAAATTTGCATTCACTCATTTCAATCTTTTTTCGTCCAATCATCGCAGGACTGCCTCTTACTATGTAGAATTTGGGAACAAATGAATGTGGAACAAGTTTTGTTGGCGATGGTGGCACAAGAAGAAAACCTTCTGAACTCTCAGAATAACTCACAGGGTTCTCAGGTAATCTCATTTGAGTGTATTCGTGCATATAAATTAGCACTTTAAAACTGTGAATCTAATTTACATTGTTAAAGTAGATTGATAATGTGAATAATATAACACTCATAATTTATTGTGAATGAAATTATACTTGTTAGTGAATTTAAGTTATAAATCTAATGTGAATTTTTTTCTCTTTTATTTTTTAGGCCCACAAGCCTATGAGTGGGAGGTGTGTAGTATAATTACCAGGCTTATAGTATTTTTGGCCTGGAGTGTGAATCGTATAAATATTGTGTGAATACGATTCACTTTTAAAAACCTCGTCTCTCTAACCTACCCCTTAATGTAGATTTACAGATGCACAGGTGCAATTGAGATTGCCTCCTTTACTAACCCCCCTAAGGAAGAAGGAAGTTTTTGTTGCTTGATTATGATTTTGCTCCTGTGGTTGTTGTAGGTGGTCAATGGGAATGAACATGGCTCACCTGATCGTAACCTTTCTATCTATGACGGCTATCTGGAAATGAACGACTTAGTTGGCTATGAATCATCTAGTTCCAGTGGAGAGAATTCAAGCAGAATGGCCATAACTTCAGATGAGTACATGGACGATGATTTCAATTCTGAGGCCACTCTGAGTGATCAGGAGAGCCACACTGGCCCAATCCGTCAGCAAAACTTGAGCAGATGCACGGCTCTTCCAACTCTTGGGAATGATCGGGTGGTGATTAAGCTTCCATTCTCAGGTACGTCTATATGTCGATTCTATTATTCTCCTAGCAAAGCATTCTTCTTAAATTTAAAAATACAAAGAGCATGCACGTGCGCTGCGCAGACAGTTATATTTATTAGTTTTAAAATTTTAATTTTCAATAGATACATAAATAAATTTTAAATAATTGATCAGAGTGGTCTTTGATATATATATATATAAAATAACATTAATTAAATATAATTTTTAAATAGTAATGATATCAAACTACATAAATTTTACTATAGTTAAATAAGTTTAACTTTCAAAAACAAAAATATATAAAAAATTTAATTATTATGGTTTGTACGACTTATTTCTTTTGTTTTTCCTTTTGTCATTCATTTAAGAATCTTAATTCCTGTTGCGTTATATAATATAAACAAACATAGAGTAAAACTCTATTTATGCTAGAATGATATTTTGTACCTTTACATTATATTTTATTTTTTAAAAGAAATTTAAAATTAGTATATTATAGTTAACTTGGCTTCTGATTTTTACTTAAAAATTATCATTTTTTAATTATTAATTTTAGTTAGTCAAGAGAAGAAATTAATGCATGGCCTAATTGTTGATCACTATTTTTTAAATATAATGATTGTTCTTACACTTCAAACTAATTATGATAATAGTTTTGAATTTTAGAAGCCATTTAGGCTGCAACCTTACTCAAGTTAATCAATTCTTATTTAGGTTTAATTTGTGAATAATCATATTGATATAAAAGTAATATGTTGTTATGTTATTTTTGCATAATGAAAATTATTATTTGGCTTCAATGGATGACCTAATTCATGATGATTATTTTTTAAATATACTAATTATTATTTTAAAAATGAGTATAATTGCTATTTTAATTCTTAATTTAGTTTTTTTTCTTATTTTTTTATTATTGTTGAAGGGTTCATAGAAATAATCTTACTTAATATAACAATTGTTATTCAAGAGAAGAAATTAATGGATGACTTAATTGATGATCATTAATTTTTTAACATAACAATTGTTCTGACGATTAGAAATTAATTATGATAATAGTCTTGAATTTAAGAAGCCAAATTAGGCTACAAACCTACTCGAGTTAGTCAATTATTGTGAGTTAATTATAAAATAATCATATTAATATAAAAATTGATATTGTATTAAGTTATTTTTTATATTTATAATTGATATTGTTTTAAGTTATTTTTTATTTAAAATTATTATTTGGATTTAATGAGTGACCTAATACATGATGATTAATTTTTAACTATACTGATTATTATTTAAAAATTGAGGTATAATAGCTAGTTCTATTAAATCTACCAGGAAATTTAGGAATTTTAATTATTTTTATTAGAGTTGAATGGTGTAGGAAATACATTCCTATTGTAATATATATATATATATATATATATATATATATAGAGGATGAGGAGGCTGTGATGCAGCACAGCCATCTTGGCTGTGCTGCATCTTCCAGCCGTTGGATTTTATCCAACGGCTGGACATTCCCCCTCACCCTTCCAAAAAAAAAAAAATTTGCCGCTTTTCCCCGCCGCCGCCGCGCCGTCCGCCCTGCCCGCCGCCGCCGCGCCGCTCCGACTAGTGCTGTCACCGCCTCGCCACCGTCGTCAAGTCCGGCGTCCTCCACGTCCCCTCCGCGCCTCCACGTCCCTCCCCCGTCCCGGCCGCCCCCCCCCCATGCCGCGCCACTCGTCCTGCCCACCTTGGGTCACCCGGGAAGGAATCAAGAAAGGAGGGGCGTCGTTGGCCGGTGGCATCGTTGGCCGGCAGTGGGCGGGCGGCGGGCGGCCGGCGATCGGCTGGTTCGGTGGAAAAACAGGGTCGCCGGCGAAACAGGGGAGGGAAGAGGAAAAGGCAGGGGTAGTTTCGTAATAAAAATTTGACTCGGTCCCGACTCGAGTCAATATTACGAAATATATCCTAAAAAATATTAAAAAAATACCATAAAATATAATAATCCATTATAATTCAATTATTTTATTTTATGATATTTTTCTGTATTTTTTAATATTTTTTGGGATTTATTTCGTAATATTAACACAAGTTAGGACCGAGTCAAGTTTTTATTACCAAACTCCCCTCTCAAAAAATATGAAAAAAATAGAATTAAAAACCATAAAATAAAATAATCTATTATAATTAGATTATTTTATTTTAGGGTATTTTCCTATATTTTTTTAAATTTTTTAGGATTTATTTCGTAATATTAACTCGAGTCGGGACCGAGTCAAGATTTTATTTTAAAATATGAACAAAATAGGGTAACATACTATAAAATAAAATAATCCATTATAATTAGATTATTTTATTTTATAATATTTTCCTGTATTTTTTTTATATTTTCGGCATTTATTTTGTAATATTGACTCGAGTCGGGACCGAGTCAAATTTTTATTATAAAAAATTAACCCGCTACAGATTCAAGTCCCGACTCGGTGACAGCACTAGTTGGGTGGCACGGCAAAGGGTGGAAAAACAGAGTCGCCGGCAAAATAAAGGAGGGAGGAGGAAATTGGCAGGGGTAATTTCGTAATAAAAATTTGACTCGCTCTCGACTCTAGTTAATATTGCGAAATATATCCCGAAAAATATAAAAAATATAATAAAATACCATAAAATAAAATAATTGAGTTCTAATTGATTATTTTATCTTATGGTATTTTTATCTATTTTTTTATTTTTTTCTAGATTTATTTCGTGATATTGACACAAGTTGGGAAGGAAATGGGCAGGGGTAGTTTTGTAATAAAAACTTGACTCGCTCCAGACTAGAGTCAATATTACGAAATAATTCCCTAAAAATGTAAAAAAATTCAGGAAAATACAAAAAAATAAAATAATCAAATTATAATGAATTATTTTATTTTATGGTATTTTACCCTATTTTTTCATATTTTTCAAGAGGAGTAGTTTTAAAATAAAAGCCTGACTCAACTCGATCAATATTACGAAATATATCTCAAAAAATATGAAAAAATAGATTAAAATACCATAAAATAAAATAATCTATTAGAACTTGATTATTTTATTTTATCATATTTTACTATATTTTTTTGTATTTTTCGGGATATATTTTATAATATTAACTTAAGTCGGGAGCGAGTCAAGTTTTAATTACGAAATTGCCATTGAGCTCCCCGACCACCCCTGTTTCTCCTCTACCGACGATCGTCCCACCCCCTCCTCTGTTTTTGCCGCTCCACCCCGACCGCCGGTGACCTCGCCGCCGCCGTCACCTGCACTACCGCCGGCCAGCGTCGCCAACGTCGCCATCGCCGCCATCGCCGCCCATCTTTTCCTTTCCGCCGCGCCTTCTTTCTCTTTCCCTTAATCTGCTCGCCGCCCCTCCTGCTCTGTTTCGTGGAGCACCACCGGCCTCGGTGCCGATGCCGCCGTCTTGTCGTCAACCATCCTTTGTCGTCGTCGTCCTTCCGTCCAACTTGAGGTGTGACACGGAGGGCGCGGTGGGGGCGCAGGGGCCGGCGCGGTGGGCGGGCAAGGTGGGCAGGCGCGGCTGGCGAGTGCGGCAACTGTTGCAGCGAGCGGGGGCGAGCGGGCTGGCAGGAGCGCCGGGGGGTGGGGGAAGCGGGGCGCGGCTGGGATGTGCGGGTGGTGGCGCGACGGAGATGGGCGCCACGGCGGGAAGGAAGTTTGGGGGAAGGGGGGGAAGAGGGGGTGAGTGATTTATTTACAGCCGTTGGATTGAATCCAACGGCTGTAAATAAAATAGAGCACAGCCAAGATGGCTGTGCTCTATTACAGGAACATTTTTACCTATATATATATATATATATATATATATATATAATATATCGAAGCATCTACGTGTCTTAGGATTTCTAATTTACGTACAATTTATAATAATTAATTGTTTTAGTCGATTGACAACTTTTCCCTCATTGCAAAATAATCATATTGATTATAAAAATTGATATTATTAAGTTATTTTTAATATTTAGAATTTATATTGTATTAAGAATTTTTTTATATTTGAAATTATTATTTAGGTTTAATGGATGACCTACATCATTATTATGATTACTTATTAAAAATACACAAAGCATTATTTTAAAATTGAATACGATTGCTGGTTTTCTTCATAATATAGAATTTTTGCTTATTTTTTATTACCATTGAAGGGTCCATAGAATCGAATCATACTTAATATATAAATATAAATATTGAATATAAATATCAAATAAATCATCTACTTCTGTCAGGATTTTTATTTGCTTATATTTTGTAAAAATTAACTATTTTAGTCGATTGGTACTTTTCCCTCAACATGAGTAATTATGTATGAAATAATCATATTAATATAAAAGTCCTATTATTAAGTGATTTTTCATATTTAGAATTTATATTATAGTAAGAAAAATTTTATATTTGAATTTTATATTTATGTTTAATGGGTGACCTACTTCATGATGATTAATTATTAAAAATTTATTTAAAAATTGAATATAATTACTAGTTCAATTCATAATAGAGAATTTTTGCTTATTTTCTATTTTCGTTGATGGGCATAAAATAAAATCCTACTGGAGATACAAATATGCATATTAAAGCATTTACTTAGTAGTGAATTTATTCACTTATAATTTATTATTATTAATTTCCTTAATTTTATTTAATATACAACAAAACACGACTCTATATAGATAACCTATAAAATATAAAGAAATTAATAATATTAGAAAATAGCAAGTATTAAATACAAAAAATTAAATAAGTGTAGAGACTAGGAAAATAAGATAATTACAGGTTTGCTATTAATAAAATAAGAACAATATTAAAATTATTCGTTGATGTTGATATCAAACTTCGATTTGAATCTTCTACTTATTTAAAAAATTAAAAGAAGAATGAAAATTAATGAATTGGATGGAGCAGATAATTTGTATACTGGTATAAATGATTACACCGCTATAAAAATTGATATTATGTCAAGTTATTTTTTATATTTGGAATTGTTATTTGGGTTTAACGGATGACCTAGTTAATGATGATTAATTTTTAAAAGTATATTGACTATTATTTAAAAAATGAGTATAATTGCTATTTTAATTTTCAATTAAGAATTTTTGCTTGTTTATTATTATTGTTGGAGGGTTCATGAAATAGAATCCTACTTACCATGTAAATATTAGTATTAAAGCGTCTACTTAGCTTGAGATTTTTAATTAATTCTAAATTTTAAAATTTTAATTTTTAATTTTTGTTAGTCCGTTAATAACTTTTTCCTCAATAATATGATCAATTAATAATATACAACAAATCATATATAACTATATATAGATATACTCTATAGAATATAAATGAATTATTAACATTAGAAAAGTAAGACAAGTATTAAATACAAAACTCTAAATAAGTGAGTACACTATAGAAAATTGGATAATTATATGTAAATTTGCTACTATTAAAATAAAAATATTTTAAAAATTATCTATTGGTGTTAACAACAAACTTCTATTCCAATCTCCTGCCTATTCCAAAAAATGAAAGAAAAGAAAATTAATAAATTGAATAGAACATATCTGTTATTCTAATTTTGTGAAGCCATATCTTCTAAATTGGTCCATATAACGCTAGAGAAAGGAAAACTGGCTTTTCTTACATGTGAGAAAAATATCATGCTTTTAACTATGGGGAGTGAACCTTTTTATAAACCTCTTCTTACTATACATATCTCTTATTTAATCCACGCAAATTAAATAAACTCTTATTGAAAATATAAAAGTTGTCATGTTACAAATTCGAGTGAATTAAATATTGGGATCTATTTTAATAACCAATTATGAGAGTTCATTTAAATTCACGTGAAAGTAATGATTTTTATTGAGTAAATTAAATATTGGGACCCATTATTGGAACCCATTCTTACAACCAATGAAATTTTGTCATCCGCAGATTATTGATGTTGTAAAAGCTGTTCTCTTACAATTTATGTAAATTAAATATTGGGATCCATACTAACAACCAATTGTATTTTCTTTTTATAGACCCCTTATGACTATATATGTCTTCCTTATTAAATTCACGTGAATTAAATACCCTCATCTAAATTTGTAAAATGTAAACGTTTTTATGTTACCTAAATTATATATTTGGACCCATTATTGTGACTCATTTTAACAAATGAAATTTTACCATTTGCTGATTGCTGATGATTCGTTAAAAGTTACTAGAGTTATCCTGTTAATATATATATATATATAAGATAGATTGTTCCATGATTTCCCCACTACAGGTACTTATAATCTAACAAAATTTAACTTGCCGATCAATTGTCAGCAGTGTCATTTAACTTGTAATAAAGAGTGTATTTTTGGATGGTAGGAGTTCATGGAGAAGAACAGAAAGGCAATAAAGACAACAGACTTCCTCCTAAACCTGCAACTGCCGAAAGCAAGAAACTTGGGGGGCTTCTGTTTCAGTGCCTCCAACAGCACATCTGGGAAGCTTGCAGACAGATCTTGGAGAACCTCAAGCAAAGCCTAGCACATCAGCTCCACGAGGAGAGAAGAAGCAAGGAAGCAAGATGACCAAGATTGGGAAGAAATTTTGCTGCTGGTTTTCACTTTAAAAACTTATTTAGGCATAAATATAAATATAAGTAACACCACCTGCAGTGATGGGTGAAATATAGCACAATAATTTTCATTATCAATCCGTGAGGGAAATTGGTAGATTGAGTAATATTGGTGTGAGAGAATTTCAACATTTGCTATTTATTTTGGGAAAAGCTTTTGTGTGCACATGTACAATTATTAGTATCATTATAACTATCTGGAGTGGGACTATTTTCTAAATGAAAAATATTTTATGAGTGGGTGGTGCATGATATGATCTTGGATGTTTGAATTTGACTTCATCTTAAATTAACCACATGGATCAGGCAAATTTTCAATTTTTTTAACCCCTATATGCTTTGGTCAGCATTTGCTTTGTATTTATTCTGCTAAAATACAAAAATACCCTTGGGCACTCGTTGAATTTTACGGTAAAGGAACTCTCAGAGCATTAAGTAACAAACGCAATAAAGCATTATAAGTAAGATGTTAACTTAGGCTGTTCCAAAAAATGAGATATTTCCCTAAAAATCAGATCTTTTCGTTTACAAAAAAGCTCATATCTTTCAATATGACCCGAAGGTTTTTTCTTTTTGGTTAGTAAGCTACAATTGATTAGAAGGGTGCGGCCTGTGGGTGAGAAGGCACAAGCCGTCCTGTTCCCCACGTCCTTGTCAATGCTCACAAAACCTGTACGGCGATGACTGGCAGCAATCTTCATTCTGAAGGTCACATTTTTGCCATTTAAATCCGAGATTTACTGCGCCCGTTGACGGTAAGGGTGCCATGTTGATTTTCAGATGCTCTAAAGCCGAAGCAATATGATATCCTCACGACCAGTAACCACTGCACTTTTATGAAGTTTGCTTCAAAATTCCGGGTTATCCTCGCCCTCGCCAGTCAGTAGGTCCCCATTGATCCAATATTGCTTAAACCAAAAAAACTATTTAAATTAAATTTTATAAACCAAATCTAATTAGTTATTATTTAATTTTTTATTTTTTTATATCAAACCCAATTATCTGTCATTAAAAAAACCAAACCTGGCCATTGATTAAATATGTTACTTATTTTAACTATTTAAACTACATATTTAGAAAAAAATATTTAAATTATATAATATTAATACATATTCTAGAAGGTACAATCGAGTGAAAAAATATTTTAAAAACATAATATTCTTATAAAATATTATCACCCCAACAAATTATATTTTTGAATTAGTTAGAAGGTTAAATAAGACCGGGGCTTATCGTTCAAAAATATAGTACGATAAAAATAAAATATCGCAAGCTAAGTAATAACACACAGAAGAATTTTTATGTAATTCTTTATAATTTAACTTAAATTTCTAAGTCATTTCAAGGTGAAATTGATACTGATCTACTAACTTTTATTTTTTTATAAATTATAAAATTTAGTAAATTTCTTGAAAAGTGTACCCGAATTTGAATTCTTTTATTTTCCAATGATAGATTGGACTTTACTAATGCATCTGGTCTCGGACGATGGACGATGATATAATATCCAGCTTCGAGCCGAAACAATACACAGGAAAATCTCGAGCGGTAATTCACGTTGAATCAATTTGGACCAAATCAATGGGATTAGTTCGCTTTATTGCAGACAGCCCACGGTTCTGTGCCTTAAATGGATTAAGCCTATGATCATGACCCGCCAACATGGGCTGCAAACAAAACACGGGTAAATGGGTCACCTGTTCGGACCCAATCAAGCCCAAGGCAATAAATGGTCCTTCCTCTTTATTTCTTACAATAATAACACAGCCGCAAGTGGGTCTCTTCTCTGGCGACGACGACGGAATTCCAGCTGTTGGTCAACGTCGAATCCAACAGGAAGCAATGATTAGAAAACAGTGAACGACTCCAGTAGTCAATCCGCAACGACGAGGCAACAACTTCTTTCTCCTCCGGACGGGGGTGAGATGCTCTAGCCAAGCTTAGTCCCGGCTTCAAGAAGATGATTGAGAACCCTAGTGATGCTTCAGGGCGACAAATTTCCGGTAGTTGACGGTGAAAGCGATTGAGAATGATTCTTCTTTGGCATGACAATAGGGACTTTACTTCGCTTCTGGAGTCTTAACTCTGCAACCGAGCGACCCACAAGTCCTCTGTATTTCTATTCCCTGTTGTATTTAACTACAGCAATTCCTACCCTACAACGGCGATGATCCCTTCTCCCTGGAAAGCTCCGGGATGATTGCCTTCTTTGATAAAACAAAGCGCAATAATCCCCTACTCGGCAATTTCTGATCCGCAGCTCCAAACGTTAGCCGGTGGCAAGTCTTATGAACTACTCTAACAGCATCAAGGTGTATGTAGCAGCTCCACGAGAAACTTTTGGCGTAAATACAAACCCCGTAGTTAGGTTGGGCATATCTTCAAGTCTTCAGGAGGCTTTTGGCAAAATAACATCACCCCAAGTAGGACGAGATCCTCGAGGCGACAACTTCAACAGAAGCAAAAAACAGAGTAATGACATAATAAGGCACGACACAGTTCCATTGAGGCAGCAACCTGTTCTTTAATGTGACAACCCCGTTAAGAATCTCCAAGATCAACTACGTCTCCTTCCTTTGTTACGTGGCAAAGATGTACAACAACAACTAAGCCACTCCTCAACTTTGACAGCAAAACTTCATGGACTCTGGTTCTTCGAGCAATCCACAAAATTCCAGCAACTTCTTCACGACAAGGCTCCGACTTTGCGAGGTAACAAGGGCACCAGTACTCTTGTTCCGGCGATGGTGGACTCCAACAGTGGGGCTTGGGCTCTCTTCCTTTGGCTCAGCTCCGAACAGAGATCAATGACAGAGGATTCTCTGTTTTCACTCTCTCCGATCAACAAATTTTTAATTTTTTTCCGGATACAGCGGCGACTAAATCCGGAGTAAATCGATTTGAGTTTGAATATTGCTTCGTGGGCTTTACTTTTGACAGCACGGCGGGGTTGTAAATGGCCGTTGTTGGTCGAAAAACAGCCACGTAATCGGCCTTTCGCTGCTGCCGTAACCTCTGTTTTCTCCCTTCTCCGGAAGATCACTTCCTGATTTTTTTCCGGCCTCTGCGGCCACGAACTACGGCGGAACTCCACTTTGGTTTGAATATTACTTCACCTGATTCACTTTGTACACCATATGGGGGGTTTTGAGTGGCCGGAGTTGCTTGGAAAACATCCGCGAAATCAGCTCTCCGCTTCTGTTATCATCTGTTCCTCCTCTCTCCGATCAGCAACATTTTGACTTCTTGATTTTTTTCCAGCGGCTGAGGTGACTAAATTCGGAGATAATAGACTTTTATTTGAATATTTATTCACTTGTTGCACTTTGCACACGAAGGTGGGGTTGGGAACGGCCGGGGTTGCCCGAAAAACAGCAGCGAAATCAGCTCTCCGCAGCAGTTTTCCCCTGTTTTCTACCTTCTCCGATGGGCAAATTTCTGATTTTTTCCCCGCGATGACGGCTACAAAATCCGGAAGATCTCTACTTTTATTTGTAGATTGCTTCACCTTCTTCACTTTAGACACCACAGTGGGGTTGGGAATTACCGGTGCTCGTCGGAAAACCGCCGCAAAGTCAGCTCTCCGCGACAGTTTTCCTGCTCTGTTTTATCCTGCCAAAGAGGAACAAAAAACTCACCTTTCGAGTAGATCGGTTGCAGCAAGGTGGTGATCTTTAGTCGTTGGCGACGACTCCAGCAGGGTGGCAGCAGTGGCTTCTTTCTTCCAATCCGTCGGCTTCTTCGTGGGAAGGCCCGAACTTTTCTCTTAAGCACAAGTCAGTTCCAGCTTTGGCTCAAAACAGAGAATGGTTGTGGTGGGCAGATGAGCGCCCACGGCCATGCTCTGGCGCTTCCACGGTGTAAGGATTTCAAGTAGTTCTTTGGCAAAGCTCCGAGGCAGCAACAAGGCACCCAAGCTGCAGAGCTCCGGCGGGGCAGCGACACGAACTGCCCTGTTCCACCTGGTGTAGCAGCAGCAACGTGGGGATATGGGCAACGAAGGGGAGGGCGTATGCAGCTCCGATGACTCTACAACAAAGTGCGGGGGGGGGGGCTTCGGGAATTAGTGGTGAGCGCTCTGAACAGTAGGTGACAGGGCAATGGCGTGCAAAGGTTCTCCGTCTCCCAAACTTCAGATGTTTCTTTTCCGGTGCCGACCCCAAGTTTAAATTTTTCTATCCCCCTCTTCAAATGAGTAGGCCCGGGTATTTATTGAGTTTGGCTGGCTTGTTTTGTTCCAAGCCTACGGGTAGTCTAATCATAGGTAGGTTAACTTCTTTTATAAATCTTTTCCTATAGTTTTGGATCTATTTTTCGAGGTCGGATAAGTACAATTCTTAAAAATTATCATGTAACGGGATAAGTTCCCATTTGTGTAAACACATAAAGGAATATTTAATAATTTTATTAATAAATACTATAATTTTAAAAATGAATAAATTATTTATTTTTATAATTAAAATTATAATAAAAGAGTCATATATCAAGTATCGGGTAACTGTGATTGTATTACCAAACCTGACAAACTAAACTCCATTATTAATTATCTAAAACTTTACAGTTAGGGCATGGTGGGATGGCATGTACCCAACCCAACCCAATAGACACACCTTAGAAAATGAGATTCTCCATAAAACCAAATCAGAGATGTCTGTGAGGATTTGGAAGGAGACATTCTATGTTTTTATGTAGGGGGCATCTAAAAAATATTAAAAGAAACAGCTTTTTTTACTTAAAATCGGTTGACCTATAGGATTATCAATGGCCTCGGGAATAATTCATGAGCTGAATAAAAAATCTTAAAAATGGATACACTCTTTAAACATTGGAATCGTACTCAAATTAGAAGAAAAACCAATGTGGTGTATGCCCTCTTCCACCATGGCAGCTCTCCACCACTGACTTCTTCACCTTTTGCCCTCTAGCACTGCCACTGCCTGCTTACCCATATGATTTCGCCCTTGCTCACTTCCATCGCTGGTGATTATGCCCCGTCTTCTCACCATCACTATTGACCTTGCTTTTGCCCAAGGCCATCGTTGACGACATCCCTTGCCCTCAGCCACCACCGACAAGCCTCAGCCTCTTTGCTCTTTTCTTGTTAAGTTACTTTAAATTGATTAACTGTTATTATTATTGGGCTTATAGGTCCCCAAAAGAGACTTGAAATAGGTTTTATGGGTCTCTCTTAATCTAAAAACTAGCTCAATGAATAAAAGTTTCCTATTAATTTATATATAAGTCACCGGTCACCTCTAAACAGGGATAAACCCAACAAGATTAGCTTATATATAAGTCATTAGTCACCTCCAAATATGATGTAGGATAAACCTAACAATTCTTCTCCTTACACATTACACCACTCGAATCATCTCCCCTCACCACATGCTAGCCACATGTTATAGTAAAATTCTAAGAGACTCTTATTACAATAGGCTCTAATTCGGCAATTTAGGGCAGCTACATGTTATAGTGAAATTTCAGGAATGTCTAATTCTAAGAGGCTATAATTCAGCAATTCGGGGTAGCCACATGTTATAGTAAAATTTCAGAGCAATTCGGGGCAGCCACATGTTATAGTAAAATTTTAAGAAACTCTAATTCGGCAATTTGGGGCAAATTGAGGTAACACAAAAACTAACCAAACTCTGATACTAGTGTTAGGCCCTATTGGCCCCTAAAAAGGATTTAAAATAAATTTTACAGGCCTTTTTTAATCAAAAAACTAATTTAAGGAATAAGATTTTCTCATTAACATATATGTAAGTCATCAATCACTTTAAAACATGATGTGAGATAAACCCAAGAGTTGTATGTGTTCTTTCCCTTATTGTGTTATTATATATAATACATTTAATATAGTTAGATTTATCTTTATCGCTCTGTATGTTGATTTGCTTCTTCTTCTTCTTTGTCTGTGATTATAGATAAAAATGATTGGCTGTATATGTTCGTTGGCTATAGGAGTTGATTGCCTGTACATCACATTTATGTGGTTACAACTAATAAATGAAAGTGAATTGGTTTTTTAGATGTTTGACAATTTTTATTTGATTATCATGTTTGTTTTTTTAATGAAGTTATCATTATTGATTATTATTAGATTATCACGTTTGATTATTTTTTTGATGAAGTTACCGTGATTGATTATTACTATTATTAGGTTATCATGTTTAACTATGGTTGAGGGACTGTGCGTTTTGTTATTTTGGATGCTAGAGTTTGAAAATTATGGTTCGTATGGACTGTGCGTTTTTGTGTTTTGTGATTTTTTTATGACTTTTTATAGTTGGTTGTATTTTTGTGAGTGTTGAAATTGTTACTTTTTATGAGTTGTTTATGTAGGTTTAATATATGTTTTAAAAATTTAAGAGAGACTCTTGCATTTATGAGTACACATTATATTATTGACATAGTGAGCCCGGTATAATACCGTATATCTGGCTCTACCCGGTTGAACCTAACTTAAGTCTGAAAGTATACCGCGTATCCTATGGTCTGACATCCGGTAGGCTTAAACTCCATAGTTTTCAATACTGTCCGACCCGGTGTACCGGTACCAGACTCAAATCCGATCCATTTTGAGGCATCATATCTGTTGTAGCGAACCTGGTCTGATGCCTTCAGTTTTCATCAAAATCGCCGTACTAGCAAAATCTCAAAATCCCGCAATACCCCACCCTCGAGCCGCAAATCTCACCGCCGTCTTCCCCTGCTGCCACTCTTGCCCACTGGTACTCCTGATGGCCCCTTGCCTTAAGGGCCATTACTATCTTATCACCGGCGATGGCATGTACGCCCGTCTGCTGCAGCCTATTTGTCTGTTGCAACCTTTGCTCTGGGCAAAGAGGTGAAAGATCTGCTGATTATGTAAGCTCGATGTTTTAAGATGCTATATAACTCATGTTGGTTGCATTTGTTCTCCAAAAGAGTATGTATGCTATTGGAAAATTAAGAGTTTCTCTGTTTTTGGAGAAGGATTATGTTTGTCATTCATTCTGAAATTCTCTTTTAATTTCATCCGAGAATTGCCTCAACTGTTGACTTCTCTTTAATTTTATTTAATTTCAATTAACTATTAGAAATTCAATCTTTAATTTCATTTATTTCTTCGATTATTGTTGTACTATTGAGCGCTTGTTGTTTACTGGCTTGTTGTGTTTCCTAATGGTTCCATTTTGTCTGATTGCATTTTGTTGATTTTGTCGTTGTAAATAGATTGTTGTTTACAGTCGAATTTTGAAGTGCTTGTGCTTTTAGGGTTTATACTCTAATTTTGCTCTTTACTGATTACTCTAATTTGAATATAGTAATGACGACTATTTTAAAATAATGCTCTTCACAACTTGAAACATGATAAAAGTCAACATAAAATATAAAAATAATAAATCTTTTACAAACTTGAATATTTGCTAGTCCCGAGCAAAACCTAAACTAGACTCGATTCACTTCTCCGATCCACACAACCCATCTAAAAAATCAATTTATAACTTCTCAGCAGCACACAAATATTATTCCTTGAAATCAAACAATAACATTCCAAAATTCATAAGATATCCTATTTCACAATAAATGTGCAAACATATTCCCTGATACTAAAAGAAATAAAAGTCATAAACTTATCTCTCAAATAAGTTTAGAATCAGCTTATACTATCAATCAATACAATTAAATTAAATTCTCTATAAGTTCAAGTATTAATTTCCTCTCCATTAATATAAGTACTTTGTTAATCAAAATCAATAAGACTTTATAAGTTATAATGGGGCTAGGCTAGAGGCTAAAAATTGACATCAAAATTGAAAACAATAAACCCTAGCTCATGACTCTTTCCAAGCTTGAAACAAATCAATTCAAATCCTTGTCACCAATAATTTCATCCAATCATTCACATTGTGCTTCCAAAAACACCACATAATTGGAAGAATAATGAAACACCATTTTTTTTTCACAGCTCGTTCATATTCTTTTCACTGGTTGATACAATTTCAGCACTTCATAATTTTTCCCCCTTTCATCCAAACAAATTCCATACCCAAAAATATATCTCTCATTTAGTAATTAATTCATTCCAACCTTGGAAAAAGTTAATCACTAAGGTTTTAGGTTAGAATAATTAACAAACAAGGAAAAATAAAATGAAATGAAGGCTAAGTCTCTTAATATCATAGGAAAACAAGCAGAACTCTACCTCTTGCCACCTTGTGCCATCTCTGTTAAATCCCCCACTGGTCGGTCTTTTTGGCCCTCCTCTGCCCCTTGCCACCTTGTGCCATCGTCATTGCCGTTCAGCCCCTCCATCGTCCTCCTTTCATCCTCCTCTCCATTCCCTCCTCCTTTTCCTCTCCCTGTCGAGATACACCGCCTTTCTTCTCCGTTTCTTTTTGTTTTTGCATGATCAATATCATTTATATGTAGAATCCCTAATTAGTTATATCATCTAGATCTACTAGTTTTCGTGTCGCTTACTCGATAAAAATGTGATTTTTATTAATATATTGTTTTTGTGAATAAAATATTTGTTCTTTTTTATTGATTTGTTGTTTTTATTGACTAACGGTTAAAACTATAAAAAATTAGAAGTTTGTAATTTTTGGACAACGTGCAGGTACCTTGCTTCGTGTGCCAAAATAGTACTTTAACTAAATATTTAAATTAATGATAAATTAATCCGCACTCAATTATAAAATTGATTTTGGTGTGAACTCTTAAGCTAAATAATAATTTAACTTAATTATTCTCTAATTAAGTGAATGTTAATAGATGGTTTACATAATAAAATAATATGTAATTAATGGGTATGAACGTAGAATTTGATTCAATATCTCAAGCGGTTCTGCCAGAACATGCTGAATCTTTATGATCCAATATCTTACAACTTCCGTTACTTCAAAGTCGGTACGACATAACTTTCATAAGGGTTAAGTAGAAATAAGTTCACCAACAATCTAAGTTACTATTCTTAATTTTACCAAGATCTCATACTTGATTAATGTGTCAGACACCTCATGTTAATTGTCTGAAATTCTTTGAGTATTTTGACATTTTAAATTATAATTTAAGTGCGCAAGTTAAATCTTAAAACATAAAATACTGAATCTCATGTAGTTTTCGGCACGCATAGCTTGTGATTATGGCTTTGATGAGATGTGTAAAGTATTGAATTTTCTACTTTGATGGGATGTGTAGAGTATTGAATTTTTTGACATGCGAATCATGTCATTTTCCTCATCAAGGATTGTTTTCGTATCATTGTACACATGCATCATGTAACACCTCGATTATGATTCACTTAAGAACCAGATCAGAAATATTATGATCGAGGTCGAGTCATGTTTAAATCAATTAATATGCAAGAGTTGAACGATAAATAGATTGAAACAACCCTCTTGGCATCACAAAAATAGAAAATATTACTAAATATACATGAAAATGCATCAAGCATAAATCAAAACATGAAAGAAAATAACGGCTCATTGAGCTCAAGTGTGTGTTGCATCTACATGTCCTTCCACCAAAGCCGATCCAACACATAGGAGTATAAGACATACATATATAATAAGAAAAATGTCATTAACGAGTGTTACTAGTTTGCAAAATAAAATCAAATATTCTACAAGGAAAAACCATATATATATATATATATATATATATAATAATAATAATAATAATAATAAAGTTTTCCTAAGCCAGAGGCTGGAAAACTTTCTTGGCCCAAGTTCCAATCTGGACCGTCCTTATGATCAGACGGCCTAGATTTGATGAAAAAAAAATCCTCTAGGCCACCAGGTTCGACCATGGCCGGCAGGGGGATCTTTAGCTGCGCTGCCCGATCCGGCCGTGGTAGGCGGCGAGAAGCAGGCACCACAGTAGTTATATATATATATATATATATATATATATATATATATATATATAGACACACACACACACACACGAGAGTTCTGCTATGCGTTGCATGAAAATGTAGCGCATATGCAGCGTTTGTATTGTGGGCTGCCGGATCCAGATCCGGTGGCCCACAATCAATCAGCCCACCCACCCCACACCACACCCCCCGTCATCTTTCCTGCGTGCCCCGCTCCCTCTCGCCCCTACCACCCCCCACGCCATCCCCGGCCTATAAAAGGTCGCCCCTGCTACCCCTTGCCACCCACAAGATATTTGCTTGACCCGCCCCACACCGCTCCTCCCCCCCCCCCCCCCACACACACACACACACACATCTGCCACCCCTTGCCACACCCCCGCCCCCTCCCCTGCTGCCGGCCATTGCCATGCTCCCCGCATAGCCCCCCACCTGCCCGCCTAGCGCCAATCCCCCCTGCGACTGCCTCTGCCGTGGCCCCCCACAATCACCTGCCCCCATGGTCCCGACTCGAAAAAAAGAAATTGACTTGGTCCCGACTCGAAGAAAAAACTTGACTCGGTCCCCCGGTCACACGAGGGTGTGCTATTTTTTAACTTTGAATTTAATTTTTTTTAATATGCTTCAGTGGCAACATTTATAATCACACAGTGACTTTTTTAAACAATGAAAATAAAAATTGTTTACAACATAATTGTTGCTTTGATTTATTGTACTTATGTTTCAATCGGTGTTAAAAAATATATTTTCAAGTCAACAATATTTGTGATTGGAGTCGAGGTGGCTAGAATTACATCTTTCAGCAAAGAACAAATCTAGTTGAATATTAGAATCAGGTAAAAGTTAAGCCTTCGAAAGTACTTTGACTTAATTAAAGAATGTTTAGTGCGTCTATTTTGATTGAAAATATTCTTAGTTTTTATAAATTTTATTTTTTAAGAATAGACAATATTGAAGAAAAACATATTACGAAGAAGAATTAGGCTAACATATTACAACATTCTATCCTATCGTAGAAGATGAGTCAAACCGAAGGTTGAAATGCAATTTGATTGTTTGGACGATGCACTCAACTTGTACAATAATTATTCAAAAATGGCCGGATTTGGTATACGTAAACATAATACAAATTATCATAGGAGAACGAAAGAGTTATGGTCTCAAGTCTTTATGTGTTCTAAAGAAGGACATTTAAGACAAGACGAGCGACAAAGAAAAATACCCCACAAAGGAAAAAGAGAACTCATCCAATAATTTGAGAAGATTGTCAAGCGCACATCAAGGTAACTAAGAATAAAGAGGGCACATGGAATGTCATGTATTTCGAAGAAGGACATAGTCACGCACTCCTTACACTATCAAAAATTCAATTTCTCAGGTCACATAGGCATGTTAGCAGTGTGTACCGAAATTTGATTGACATATTTGGAGAGGCTAACATAAAACTTCTCAACTAATGTCTGTGCTAGAAATTGAAGCAGGTGGGACTAAAAATATTGGTTGTACAGAGAAAGATATTAGAAATGCCCAGACAAAAAATAAAAAAGAGATAAAGGAAATTGATGCTCAATTATTGATATAATATTTTAAGGAAATGAAAGAGATGAATGATTCTTTTTTTATTGCTATGAAGTAGATGATGAGGGTAGATTAAAACATTGTGTTTGGGCAGATGGAATTGCAAGAAAAATTATCAGTTTTTCTCAGATGTGATGATTTTTGATACAACATATGATACAAATAAATATGTACTTGTTTTTCCCCATTTACCGAAGTAAACCATAACAGACAAACAGTTACATTTGGATGTGCATTTTGTGTAATGAGAAGACCGAGTCATTTGTGTGGCTTTTGAAACATTTTTGAAATGCATGGATGGAAGGCATCCTAGTGCAATTGTTACTGATCAAGATCCTGCAATGGATAAAGTAATTAAATTGATATTTCTTTCAACATATCATTGTCTTTGAATTTGGCATATCCTTAAGAAGGAGATTGACATGTTAGGTGCAATTGCTTACAGAAGGGAGTTTTATGAGCCATTCCATAGTTTAATTTATGGTGTTGAAAACAAAGAAGTTTTTGAATCACAATGGAGTGAAATAATGAAAGACAATTGTGTGGAGGAAAATAAGTGGTTGAAATCCATATATGCAATTCGTCATGCTTGGGTGCTTGTGTCTAGTAAAGGTATATTTTTAGTTGGTATAAGAAGTTCACGGCGGAGTGAATCTCAAAATTCATTTTACTCAAGGTATGTGATTGTGAATGTCAAAGTAGTGATGTAGAACGATTATGATACCTCCTAATTTGTAACTTGTTACCATGAATTGTTATTTGCTTTAATCAAACATTAAACATTCAAATTTGTAACTTTTAAATTTGTACTTGTATTCATCATGGGCAAGAAAGTTATATGAGATGGATCTTCTGTGTTTTGTATGTTGATAATATATAAGAGGATGCCATTTTTTTAAAAGTTGATTGTATAATTAATTTTCCAACTATTTACTGAGTTGAGACGTATTATTGACACAAGGCGACACCGAGTCAAGTTTTTATTGATTCGAGATCAAGTCTTTTTTTTTAAAACTTGACTTGAGTCGGTACCGGGTCAAGTTTTTATTGAGTGGAGTCGAGACCGAGTCAATTTTTTATTTACTTTACTCGAGTCGAGACCTAGTCATTTTTTTATTAACTTGACTCGAGTAAATACCGAGTCAAGTTTTTGACTCGAGTCGAGATTGAGTCAAGTTTTTATTAATTCGAGTTTGGACTGAGTTAATTTTTTGTCTATTTGATTCGAGTCGGGACCGAGTCAATTTTTTATTTACTTTACTCGAGTCGAGACTAAGTTTTTTTTTTTAAATTGACTTGAGTCGATACTGGGTCAAGTTTTTACTGAGTCGAGTCGGGACCGAGTCAATTTTTTATTTACTCGACTCGAGTCAAGACTGATTTAAGTTTTTTATTGACTCCTGTTGGCCCGGGCTGTGGGCTTGAGTGGTGGCAGGGATAGTGGTGGTGGTGGTCGGCGGCTGGGGCGGGCATGGCCATGGCGGTGGGCGGTGGCATGTTGAGGGGCCGCGCGCGCGCGCGCGCGCGCGCGCGCGCGCGCGCGCGCGCGCGCGCGCGCGCGCGCGCGCGCGCGCGCGCGCGCGCGCGCGCGCGCGCGCGCGCGCGCGCGCGCGCGCGCGCGCGCGCGCGCGCGCGCGCGCGCGCGCGCGCGCGCGCGCGCGCGCGCGCGCGCGCGCGCGCGCGCGCGCGCGCGCGCGCGCGCGCGCGCGCGCGCGCGCGCGCGCGCGCGCGCGCGCGCGCGCGCGCGCGCGCGCGCGCGCGCGCGCGCGCGCGCGCGGCCCGCGGCGCGCGCGCGCGCGCGCGCGCGCGCGCGCGCGCGCGCGCGCGCGCGCGCGCGCGCGCGCGCGCGCGCGCGCGCGCGCGCGCGCGCGCGCGCGCGCGCGCGCGCGCGCGCGCGCGCGCGCGCGCGCGCGCGCGCGCGCGCGCGCGCGCGCGCGCGCGCGCGCGCGCGCGCGCGCGCGCGCGCGCGCGCGCGCGCGCGCGCGCGCGCGCGCGCGCGCGCGCGCGCGCGCGCGCGCGCGCGCGCGCGCGCGCGCGCGCGCGCGCGCGCGCGCGCGCGCGCGCGCGCCGCGCGCGCGCGCGCGCGCGCGCGCGCGCGCGCGCGCGCGCGCGCGCGCGCGCGCGCGCGCGCGCGCGCGCGCGCGCGCGCGCGCGCGCGCGCGCGCGCGCGCGCGCGCGCGCGCGCGCGCGCGCGCGCGCGCGCGCGCGCGCGCGCGCGCGCGCGCGCGCGCGCGCGCGCGCGCGCGCGCGCGCGCGCGCGCGCGCGCGCGCGCGCGCGCGCGCGCGCGCGCGCGCGCGCGCGCGCGCGCGCGCGCGCGCGCGCGCCGCGCGCGCGCGCGCGCGCGCGCGCGCGCGCGCGCGCGCGCGCGCGCGCGCGCGCGCGCGCGCGCGCGCGCGCGCGCGCGGGTTGGGGGGGGGGGGACGGCGGAGGTCGTCCTAGGGCGGCGGAGGGCGGGACGGAGGCCAGAAGGTAGGGCAGGCCACATGAGGCAGTCGGCAAATGGGGCGTCGGCAGGGACCAGGGAGGCAGAAGGGGGCGGGAAAGCTGCGGCGTCGGCAGGGACCAGGTAGGCAGAAGGGGCGGGAAAGCTGCAACGGGGTGGGCTGGGAGGCAGGCGCAGCGGGGGCGGGGGCTTGGAGGCGGGGCAAGCCACGGAAGGCGATCGGCAGGTGGCGGCGTCGGCAAGGGCCAGGAGGCAAAGGGGGCGGGAAAGCTGCGGCGTCGGCAGGGGCAAGGAGAGGCTGCAGCCGGGGTGGGAATTGATTGTGGGCCGCCGGATCTGGATTGAGCGGCCCAATTGTTACTGCTTGCTATGTGCTGCATTTTGATGCAGCGCATAGCAGTCCTCCTATATATATATATATATATATATATATATATATATGTGCTTTGTATGAACTCTCAAAGGGCATCTATTGAGGAGCTCTAACGACCCAACCTAAAATGATGAGAACGTAATAGGCCTAAAGTCATCTCTTCAAAAGTAGTTAACCAAGTTAAAGATTTGTAATCCAACCCACTTATAAACAAGATACTGCCCTAATAGGTATGTTAGATGTAAGACTAAGTTAAATGATCTCACAATCCACCCACCTCAAGAAATTTCATCACTCGAAATTCCTACACTTGACTCATCGCTAGCCCAGCCCACATCCTTCTCTCACTCGTGATTTGCATCCTTAACCAACAATCCTAATCCAGCCTACCATCTAACATAAAACCAGGTTAATTTAATATCATCTGTAATGGCCCGGCCTAAAGAGCAACGTAATAGAGCCTAATTCTTCTCTTCAAAAGTAATTAACCAAGTTAAAAATTTATAATCTATTCTCACTTATAAATAGGATCTTAGTAATTTGGTATTAGATGGGGGACTAAGTCTAGTGATCTCACAATCTACCAATCTTAGAAAATTTTGTCTTTGAAATTCCTACACTTGACCCATCGTTAGCCCTAGCACACGTCACTTTTGGCCCGTGACCGGCAGCTTACCGCGTCCTAATCCAACCCACCATTTAACATAGAACTAGGTTGATTTAATACCATTTGTAATAACCCAAACCAAAATGTAATGTAATGAGTTTAAATTATCCCTTCAAAAGTAGTTAACCAAATTAAAGATCTATAGTTAATTCCCACTTATAAATAGAATATTACCCCAATATGTATTAGTTGTGGGACTAAGTTGAGGGGATCTCACAGGAGCCATCAAGCTTCAAACTCGATAGCATCTCGAACTGAACCGATGCTATGTCCATCTTGTCAAATGCCTCTCTCATCAATAACAGGTCCCACTTTTGAAAAAAACACATATCCTAAGCCCTTTCCATGCCTCCATATAACTACTGGCCTAGAGCATAAAGACCGAGTACTCTCACATAGTCCCCTTTAGTACCCTTTGATACCATAAGTTTAGACATACATTGCAACAATCGTTGTTGTAACACCCCGTTTCGGCTCACCCGTGAACCGACCCGAAAATGTCGCGGCGACCGAACAGTTCGCTAATCTACCGGATTCGGTTAAGCCGACTCGGATCGACCCTCGGCGTCTCAAGATGGAGATGCAAACATGAAATGCATGGATGAGAACAATTGGGTTCTAACGGAGTCCTACATGCATGCCATGACGTGCAAGCAAAGATAAAACAAAACAATAAATGAGAAACCAAGAAAAACGGATAGAGTTTCCCCTAAAAGTGCAATAGGGGCCAACCTGTCCACAACAAGGGTATATAAATATTTTATGAAAATACGATAACACATAACAATCTACCATGACATTCAATCATTATCTCATTTGTTTCACCTGAGTCGAGTCTGAACTCCAAGGCTCCCTACTCATTCACATTGATCTGTTCGTTTCATAACAAGCAATTCATTCAAGCAAATACATCAAAATTATCATTCACGTAGCAATAACACACCGTCATTATAGATTACACGTGGCAGGTACATGTGCGTGCGGTTCCGTGCTGCTCCTCCGCAGTCCCGACAGCTTTCATCGCTCGCATTCCTCACCTACATATATATAGAAAAACCGTCAGTAACGAGTGTTACTGGCCCGGAAAATAACTAATATCAATCTGGCACAGGAGAGCAAACTCTCCTGTTGAATGAAAACCATATACTTTCTCAAGAACTCTCATCAGGGCACATACGGGAGCCGTCGCTATCGGGCCGTCGCCCTCGAGTCGACAGCGTCCCCCTTTCTTTCTCATTCTCATACGTTGGCCATTTCTCTATCGCTTCTCGCATCAAATCTCATTCCTTTTCGCCCTCTGCACCTTCCATATTACTCCTGGCCTTGAGCACGAAGGCCGAGCACTCTCAGGCAGTCGCCTTTAGTACCCTTTGAACCACAAGTCTAGACATGCGCTGCATTGCAGTACCCGTAAACCTCCACACTTCTCCGGGTTTGAGGAACTCAAAGGTGGAGTTGTCCGGATCCTTCGGGAACGAAGTGGGTTCTCCCCAGCTCCAGAGCCCGCTCTTCCGAGCACACGCCCTATCTGAAGGCATGGCCGTCAGTAACCCTCATTCCATCTCCCACCGAAAACGCGAAAACTATATATATATAGACCTGGGTTGGGATTTATACAATAGGCCCAAAGGCATCGTGAGCTGGATCTGAAGTTCAAAAACAAACTCGAGGGATCTCATCCTCGAGGGTTATTAATCCGAAAAAAACTGTTGGCTAAATGGCCTGAGTTAAGTGGGATCCGATAAAGCGTCACTTAACTCGTCCTGCACATGATAAATCAAATACACAATAGAGTAGCGTAAAAATAGAGAACGAGTCTTAAACGGACCTGGTAGAAGCTCCATATGGGTCCACGGGCCTAGGCGGCGAGCTTCTATACCGTACCTACACAATCAAGCTAAAAACTAACGCCCGCATGATGAATCACACATCCTATAGCATGCACACACAATCAACACAATCACGCATCAATCAACACATATCAACCTATATCAATTCTAGCAAGTCTACTTAGGCTAGTTTGCATTAGATCATGATCATTACCTAGTTACCCTAATTAGTTTCTTAGCCTTCATTTTTAACACCACTCAATCAAATAAATTTCATATTTTATCCTTAATCAAATCTACATTTATATATATTATTATAACACACAATTCACCAATCCTAGCATGCAATTCTAATAATCAATACTTTCAAATAATTAAGTTAAAATAAATTATACCTCGCGTCGTCGAAAATTGGCGACGGCTAGGGTTTCCGTTTCGTGGCTCGAAACTCGAATTCGGCACCTAGCGGCGTCCGAAGTCCGATCAGATTGGACCGGGTGCGTTCGGCGGATGATCTAGCGAATTTCCCACGAATCCAAATTTCCGGCGGTTTCGGCGGTTTTCCGGCGGGTGTCGGCAGTTTTTAGCGGATTCCGACGGTTTTCCGGCGATGATTCAAGACGGGGCAATCAGGGGTCTATCAGCACCAACTCGACGAGCTTGGTCAGATGGTGGTGTCAAACAAAGCAGTCGAGGCAGCGATGGCTATCAGCGGCGGCGTAGAAAGTGGGTGGCGGCAACGGCTTGCTCCGATCGGGGCTGCGGCCGGCCTCGACGGCAGTCGGGATGATGGGGGAAACGTCGGCGACGGCGAGGGGGTGGTCGTCGGGTCACAGCGGCCACGGCGCGGCCCGGACGGCGGCGAATCAACGAGGGAGGGCGTCGTAGCTTGTGGGGCAATTCCGACATTGTGGCGGCGAGACGGTGGCCGGGGTGGGTCGTGGCGGCACGGCGACTGCACGGCGGGGTGGGGCGGCGTTGATTGGCGGCAGCGCAGCGGCGGTGGCGATGACACAAGGCGGCGGTGATAGGGTTTGGGTGAGGAAGTGTCGGGAGGAAGAAAAATACCCTCAATGGCAAACTCGTAAATAAGTATTGGCTCGATTCCTACTCTGAGTCAAAATAATAACTAGTTCGTAATAAATTCTAAAACAAATCTAGAAAAATATGGGGAAAATCCCGTAAAATCAAACAAACACAGCAACATCCAAATGGTATGTTATATAACTAATAACCCACCTAAACTCACCTATATCGCATCCTAATTCGTCATTCGGCCCTAAAAATATTCTACGATCAAATAAAATAACAATCAATACTGCATACCTCCATATACTTGATAACCCATTTTTCATCATCTTTTGACGTTATCATCGTATACTTGAGCATACATGACCCTCATCGCTCACAACTCACAGCTGGCCTCAGCTCAGCTCGTGGTCCATGTAAACTCCCGTAAAACTCGACTCGAGTCACTAGGTTTTACAATTGTCATTACTCACGCCTCTCTAGGAGTAAGGAAGCTCAAAATATAGAGATGTCAAGATCCTTCAGGAATGAAACAACTCTTTCACTAATCCAGAGCCGATTGCGACTTGTGTATGTACCCGCTCACAGTATAAGTAAAGTCAAATTCACCAATTCTCATTTCATTGAAAACTTGATAAAAATTATATATGAAGGTGGGAAGGAAATCATATAAGTAGGTCTGAAGGCAACATGAGGTGGAGTTAAGTTTGAAAACAATACGAAGGATCTCATCCTCAAGGGTTATTAATCATAAAAGTAAAATACATCTAAATGACTTATATTAAGTGGGTTTTAATAAAATAACCACTTAACACGCCTTACAATCTAGAAAATCAAATTCATAATAGAGTAAAACGATAAATCTTAGAAAAGTCCTAACGGATTTGTGGTCCAAGCTCCAAGAGCATCAGCACATCTATAGCGAACTCAAACTCCAGAACCTACATTGAAACCCACTAGTAAACAAAGACTGAGAACTCTATATAGTGCATGATCACAATATGTACTTACATCATCAATAAACATCGCAATAAAGGACAATGTCAAACGAATCTACAACTAAAGACTCAACGCGCAAATCGAATTATTGTCCCCCCTTGTTTTGCGAAGATGTTATTGTTCACTTTGTTGATGCAAATTATGGGGCCTTGTGCCATTTTAAAATCCAAGCTATTTTATGTAAATGTTTTGTTTATTCCTAACTATATCTTTCTTTGCTTTTGGGGTATGCAGGTCTAACCTATTTTGTGCAAGAATTCTCCAAGTATCAGAGTCCTGGCACTAAAGGTTAAATAAATCTTAAGCACGCTAAACCATATTACTTATGCAGGTATCCAAAACAAAAGAGATAAGAGTTCGAGGAGTTTATAGGCTTTGTTATATAGATTGTAAATACTCTGTGATGTGATATGAATGAGGTTGAACAAACCTGAAATGGTTGTATGTGCGAAATGTAAAATTTTGGAATGTTCTCCATTTGATTTTATAATTTGTGAATTATATAGGTTTATGAAAATTTATTCAACATCCTAGTTACAGGGAAATTCTACCAAATTTTTTACATAATTTTTAGTCTCATTTATAACTTTGATAAATTTAGAATGCCTTATTTACATGAACCCAATCATAAAGGTCTTTGCATGCATTTAGTGTTTTGTCTATGTATTAGAATCTCACGTGTTTCCATCTTCTAATGCCTTAGGTGGTTTAGGTTTTTGTGAATCGGTTTTGTATTTTAATAAGGTATGAATTAACATCTTAAAATTTATCATTTTGTTGGATTTACAAGCAAACCAAATTAGGTGTTATAATTCCATCTCGAGCCTATTGTGGTTGACTAAATACGCCATCAGAGTTTTCCGGCAACAAGAGAAAAGCCTAGGTTTAACGCTGTTTTTAAAGGCTGTTTAGCCAACTTCTAGCATATTTTTCGGCCAAACCAATCTACCTTTGACCAAACTCGCGGTGCTTGATCTGTAGCCTACAACAACTTCACTTTTGGGTGGATTCCAGCTGACCAACCCACTTGCCGTTGCCGGAATGACAATGAGCACACATCACCGAAGCAGGATAAGAAGAGGACTTAAGCTAACCACTTTCACGCCTCAACTTGGGCAGCCACTACCGCCGCCAGCTACCTTCTGCCTTCTGGTCAACCCTTGTGTCACTGGCTACTAGTCCCCAGCTATCGTTGTCGCAACCTGCAGCTAGAGTTCCTAGAATTTTTGAAGAGACACCGGCTGGAGTAGAAAAGTAATAAGACCGCTGAATTTCGGGTTCTCTTATGGTCGATCGGTGCTGCCTCCGGCCGTCCTTTGACATCCACTCCACCTATTGGCAACAGCCCAGGACTAAGCCCTGTTGTGGTCAACAAAAGCAGTCAGAATCATGCTCCAAACTGTCCGACAATAGCCAGATCGCCACTAAGCTGTCTAGCTATCCCCGGGCCTACTGTCGCTGCCTCTAGCCACCAAACCACACCACAAACATACTCACCTTTTGGAGTTCCATCGTTCTAGGTCGCCGGCAATGACCCCCGCCGCTAGACAAGCCGTCATCGAAGTCCTCTCTCGTCGGTGTTGCACCATACCCCTAGCCGGGTTTTCATCTTTCAATGGCAGTAAAGATGGTTAAAACCCTTCCAAGCGCAGATGAAACATCCTCTGATATGCTCAAAAAATTGTCTAGCAACATTTATAGTGCCAGGAAAATGGTGATGCATCATATAGAAAGGGATAAGATAACTATTTTCTGCACAACCAAAAGGGTCATCAGAAAACCACATTTAAGCATCACATTAAGAGTTATGTTGCACAAAAAATTCCAATGATACACATAGTGCCACTCCACGGAAGGTCAGGCATTATATTTAATTTACATTAAAAAACTTTAGAAGGTATTTTTTTATTTTATAAAAAAAAGCATGCGACGACACAGCCTTGAACGAAAACCGAAAGTCAGGTCCATGCTTGCATCCACGGAAATCTCACTCACTAAAACACGAAAGAAAAAAAGAAAAAGAAAAAGGAAAAAATCACCTCACTGCCTCCTACACCACCATAGGCAGCAAGCATGCT